>CAUYQV010052049.1:0-10483 GCA_963574575.1 Galagoides demidoff
CCGGGCTGGGGATTCGAACCTGCCACCTTAGGTGTACATGGCTGGCGCCTTAGCTGATTGAGCCACAGGCGCTGAGCCCAGAGCTTTCTTAACGGTGGTCATGTGAGAATCTTTACAACCATCAACTTGCCTCCCCTCCACCCACTTCCTTAGGAAACTCCTTTCTCTCTTATTGCCTATCTGGGAGGTAGTACCTACTGACCTAGGTCCTTGGAGACCACCTACTTAAAATCAAATCACAGACCACAGGCAAGAACCTGAACGTCTATTGTCTAATTATCTAGTCCTTTTTCCACAGTAGCCACTGTGAAAATTTCAAGGAGGAAATTAATTTTGGAGGCTATGAGTATTTTCAGATTCAATTTCAATAGTGTCACCATTTAAGAAAGCTGCCAAAAAGATAATGGAGATGAAAAAATGCTCCCTAAAGTTTTATTCCAAGGTTAGCTATGGGAGGTTCACTGCTAAGGTCAACAAACCCAGGCCTGAGTGTAGAGGCAGCTCTTAAATTGGAGAAAAGGAGAGGCTGCTCCTTCTGAATGGGACACCAGTGTACTTGCTGAGATCAAAAGGACAAGGTTGTTTGCCTGTGCACCACCCCCCCAGCCCCTATTTTAAGTACACTGCACTTATGCTGAATAGAATCAATGCTTACATTACGTATTTGCATTAAAACTGGTGATCTTCTGCACTTCTCCCCTTTTACTTTTATCTCAGAGGCCACACACATGGCGCTCCAGCCACCTGCACCACTGGGCAATGGACGGTCTCTCCAAGGTTTCCAAAGGTCTGGGTACATGAGTGTTTTTCTTCCACATTAGTTTACATTTGTCCCAGCTGCATTAGAATTTAGATTCTGCGCATACCCTGGCTCTCAAAACCACATTCTTTTGCCCTCACACTACCTCTTTGTCATCTAACAACTGAATACACATTGTTCCCCTGGCTGGGCTTGTGAAAGGGGACTCTGGTGAAGAGTAAACTTCCCATTTTCTGGGCTTCCTTATCCTAGCGCCCAACACTAGAAGGGCGGCAGTGTTTGGTGACCTCCGGTTAGGTTAACGATCTGGGACTGGGCCCAGGCTGGATAATGAGCCAGTGAATAATGGGGAGCTGATTGTCAAAGGCTTATCGCTGTTGAAGCTGAGCAGAGACGGCTTTTCCCTGCACTCCCCTGCCACTTCTCCCCAAGCAGCTTTTCTTAATCTGTCGGAGCTAATGGGGTTTCTATGGCACACACTCATTCCTCACAAGCTCCAATTCAAGCGGCTGCACACCGATTCCGTCTAGGGTGTTTCTACACTTAGAAGTCTTGTAAAACAGTGAAAGGCAGAGCAGATAAAGTTACAGAAAGCCTTCTGTTCTCGGGTTTGAAAAAAGGTTCTACTTTATTTCTCTACTGTAATGGGAGTCTTGAAAAGTCCAAATTAAAGCTGCAGAAAAGGACGAAATAAGAACACTAAAATGCTGTGCACACCCCTTTCAACTTTATTTCCTTGCACACATTTCCCAAGTGATGATACTCACAAGAAAGAGACACAGTGTGAGGACAAGTTATTACTGCATGGCCCGAAAAAGAAAAAGAGGACAAACCTCCCTAAATTATTTTTTTTAAGGGACCAGCCATTAGTAAAATTTTTACTTCAAGGACAAAACCTGTTGGGGAAAAATTGGGGCATGAATGGTCTTTTAAGTGCTGTTTTTCAAAGTATCCATCTAAGGGGCTGAGCTAGAATAATTCTGGGACTAAAAAAGTCCTAGCCTGGTTAGTAATCTTTCCACATATCCCAAACATGAACTATGCTTTAAAAAGGAATTATTAAGAGTTGGTGCTAGGTGGGCTTAGGGAGATGAGGTGATCTCAACTCACCACTGGTTGGGAAGAGGATCTTTGTATCTCCCCAATCTAATTTTTAGCCAAAATTTCAGTGAAAATTTTAGGTTTAAGAGCAGCAAATACTTCTATTTCCAGATAAACGACTCAACTCCACAGTGCATTGGTAAGGCTAAATCATTGAGGAGGTGGGGTGGGGAAGGGGGTGGACCACTGTGGGTAAGAAAGAGGCACGTTTCAGGCACTGGGTAAACGAAAAGCAAACTTCTTTATTGTACACAGTACAGAATATAACGCAGCTTGGCAGGATGCACACAGCCCTGCACAGGGGAAAGTATTTCAGATCAACTGGCAGATTAAAGCCTTTCTGCACTGTAGACTTTCCACACTCTGGAAAAGAAGCAAACAAACAGGGAAAAAAAAACCCAAACCCCTGAACAAAACAAAACAAAACAAAAAAACAAACCATTCGGGAGGTGCATGAGTCCAATGGGAATGCAAGGGTGATGCTGCCGTCCTAGGTCCCGTGAGTGACAGCACAGGCCACAAGTCACAGCAGGGGAGGGGGAGCTCAGGCTACAGAGGATTATTTTCATACTTGCTAAGATAGCAGAAATCCATCCAAAAAGAAAAAAATCCCAAACCAGGATAAGTAAAGAAAGACAAATCTATACAGCATTTACAACAAATAAATCTCTAGCTAGCTGGGGGTAAAATATGCATCTATGTATAGACTATGTGTAGGTTAGAAAGCTATAAATATGGTTTAGAAAGAGTCCTTTGATTAGAGTAGAATGCTAATTAAGGCCCAAGCTATAGGTCCACCACCTTTGTGGGTTAATTAGCTTCCAATAGAGGAGAATCTTACATTCCCATAGCTATAAAGTGCACCCCTTATCCCTGTGAACCTTTTTACAAACGAGCTGTCAGTCATAAGGGGGACAGTTTGAGACTGTGGTGTGCCCCCACTAATAGAAAAGCCATTCAAAGCCTGTGTCTTACATTCATGGAGTCAGCACTGCCTCCCTTCACATCCGAGGAACAGCACAGTCATTCTTAATGTGCTAAGTGTGGTGGGGAGCACAGATTTCTACCAACAGAGCAGGCAGCAAGGTACTACCACCACTTTCTGGTAACTCTTCCTCTACTTTGAGCTCAACTTTCACGTAGCTTAAGCTTGGTTGTTTAAAACTTTTCCAATATAATACAGCAATCAGAATAAACTTTAAAAAAAAAAGTGGCAGGAAGCTAGAATGCTAGTACTGTTTTACCTGTCAGTGTCACACATAAGTCTCAAACCCTATTGAAGCATAGGCAGGGTTCGAAGTCCAAGATTAAAAGAAAAAGAAAAATAAAACAAACTGATGCAATGGAAATTGTCATCAGTCATGCCCAGGGAAGAATCCCTAGGGTTCCCACCAGGTGACCAGGTTTCCAATGGACATGACATGTGTTATGTACATATGCTTTCCAGAGAGGGCATGTTAGTGAACATGGGGAACTATACACAGAGGATCTAAGCTTGTGTCCAGGCTGCCCTGCACACTTCGAAAATTTACAACTCAGGTGCAAATGTTTCGTCAAGTTGTCTGGTGCAGAAAGCACAAAGCAGGCAACAAAGTGGGCTTTTACATGGCTAAGGGGCAGCCCCCAGCAAAGCCCCTCTCAAGCTGCAGCGTCTTTGTAAGTCGGCACGGCCCTGGCTGAAGGACACAGTGCACAGTTACCAAAAGGTTTGTTTTTTTTTTTGTTTTTTGTTTTTTTGCTTTAAATACCAAAACTACAAAAATCAGTTTATAAACTGTTTTTCCAAAACAACCACCAAAACAAAACAATCCCCCAAATCAAGGCAAAACAAAATACTGTCAAAAGTGTTAATTGCCCTTCTCCTGAAATGAAAGCCATCCACACACAGCCATGTGATGAGGAAGAGAAAGGGGCTCGCTCTGCTTGGTGGCCACATGGCCGGAAGGTTCCCAAGGATAGCAATGGTTTATGATTTGAGAACCATGGAGTGGGTAACAGCTGTTCTGACTGCCCCCCCTTTTGCCAGACCAAGGAGAGACATTTCAGATTTAGCTGGACAAGCTCTCCAAATTTCTAAATCTATTTTTAACCCTTAACGGTGTGAGCCTCCCCAGCTTAGCCTACCTACTTTTCTATGGGTTTGTGACTTCTTTTTCAGTAAATTGTGCAAATCAGAGCCCTTCTGTGTAAAGGCATTTAGTAGTCCGTGATCAATGCAGATTGTCACACACTCTGTCCCATTTTGGGGGTACTAACCTGAACAAGGTATTGCTTTGCATATATTGTCCGTGGTTAAGGAGGCTCCATTTTGATCTCTTCCCAGAAACCCCATCAGAGTCAAGAGTTGAGGCACCAGCCTTTTGGTGGTTTTTCTGCCCCTCCCTGTTCCCACTCCCCAGCCAACGGGTCTGTCTTTAAGGGTGCCAATCCAGAGATAGCTTAGGTTCTCCGGATAATACTTGAAGGGCAAGCGTTAGGAACAGCCAAAAACACAAACAAACCACTGCCCTCATTTGCCTGAATGGGAACTGCTAGCTCTAGGGTTTGGCCACTCAGCCGCTCAGAAACTTAGTACGCGAAGCCTTCAGCATAGGGGAGGCTGCTGCAGCGATCCATGTCTAGGAGGTAAGCAGGGTTGTCTTCGAAGTGGGTCAGGGGCAGGGTGTCCTCCTCGTTGAGGTGGCACTCAGACTCTGCCTTCAGGAATGGACGCTGATTGTCCGGGAAAGCCATGGAGAAAAGGGCATCTGGGTCACAGACAAATTTGTAGACATATCGTTCCCCAGCCACCTGAGAAAGAAAACACAGCTTACAGGGCTCAGCTGGAACAAGGGCAGAGGGTTCAAGAGAATAAAATGAGGAATTTCTTAGTTACCAAGCTCTTAGCCAAGGGACCAAAGGAGCTCATTAGGAGCTGATTACCCAAATCACTCAGGTTTATTCTGAGAACTCTTGGGTATCTATTCCCTGCCATGTGTTTTATGGACACCACAGCTTAGCAATGGAACAAAAAAGTATTTGATTATCAAATTCATGCTAGATGGAAAGTGAGGATTTTCTTTTAAAAGAGCCCGTCTTACAGTGACAGCTTGGAAAGCACAATTATGCTGAGGCTGGCGCTTGGTGTTCCAAGAAGGTGTAACGACTGAAAGGTACAATTCAGAAGCCAGACCCCATTCTCAGTTACCTCCAAAGTTTATAATCTTCACAGTATGGCTTTATTATTTTGAGGGGTTAGGAATTTGTGTGGATATTTTAAGCATGTTCCAAAGCCAAAGAGAATGGCGTTTTGGATTACCTGCAGTTTTAAATTACTCACTGCACGGTTCAGCTACCCTGAAGGAGCTGAGACTACCTTTATACAGACTTTGTGCATTATAATAGTAGAGCAGTGATTCTCAACCTTCCTAATGCCACAATGTACTTTCATTGTTAAAAAGGGGTTGCAACCCACAGGTTGAGAACTGCTGTATTAGAGCCTAAAGGCTCTCCTTGCTTATTCAAGGGCCTCATGGTGTTAGCTGGTGAGCCATTTGGGTCACTGGGATCACCTTCTCTGCTGGTTGTTTAGAACAACACAAGAGGGCACAGAACATTGCAAATCAAACCCAAGCATTGGCTTCTGTCAGGAAATGCAGAGGGGCAAGGGAAAGGAGCTAATATCACTGATGAACAGCAGACTAAAAAACTGGAATTATTGAGTTTAATCCTGCCCTTCTGCCATGATTTCCAAAATCGCTTTTAAACTGAAGTACAACTTTGCTTCCCAGTGTTGGGTATAAGAAACCTGTTGCTCCAGTGCCTGGTCACAGAGGTACAGTACAATTATCCCAATAGTTCTGAAGGCTTATTTTTAAGGTGATATGTCTGTGTTCAGGCACCAGGACATGGGGGTCTATGTCAACATCCCCTGGAACTCAAAATTAGGACATCAGGACTATATATATAGAACTGGACAATCATGGTCTTCACGATAGCAAGTTTTAAGGGTGGCAGACCTATATATAAAATCGGCCATCCCTATTTAGTTTTCCAAGCCACTGTATTACTGTACAGCCCAACCCCAAAAGTTCATGTTGGAGAATAGGCAGAAGGGCAGAGTGGAAATAATACCAGATCAGAAGCCAGAAGCAGTAGAGTTTCTAGTTCTGGCTTAATCACTAATGCATCTTAACCTCTGTGAACTTCAATTTTCCTTTCAAATATGAAGAGTATGGGACTATATAGCTTTTCTAAGTCTTTCCACAGACTGACAGGCTATCATTCACCTTTTGTTTTGTTCTCATTTACTATAGGTCATATAATAAAATAATAATCCCTTACATTGGATGGCAAATTATTATTTCTGGAACATTTTCAAATATATTCCCTCGTGAGGTTAGAACAAGGATTATTTCTATTTTTTAATCAGAAATAGAGGCTTTGGGAGGTGAATGACTTTATTCAATGTATATAGTTAACAAAAAGAAATGTCAGGATTGGGACTCATCCAAACCTTCCTGTAACTCTGTCTATTAAATTCTCAGAAATAAAGTTCTTTTCTACTCCCTTAGAACACCTAGGAGCTAGTCACAGGGACAATTCGTTTCCATTAGTTCAAGTTACAATCTTGAACTTGTCTTGGTTACAATCTCTCATGTTGGACCTGGAGCTGGGAATGGTGAAGGAATAATGGCTCTCTCTCCTGAACCCAGGATTCACCCTAATGACATTAACACTAAAATGGGGGTATAAAGAGGATTGGAGAAAACAGGGAGTACTTCTAATGGATATGGGGTTTCTTTTGGGGGTGATAAAATGTTCCAAAATTGATTGTGGTGATGGCTGCACAAGTGAATATACTAAAAAACCATTGCAAGGCCGGTGTGGTGGCTCATGCCTGCAATCCCAGCACTTGGGGAGGCCAAGGCAGGCGGATTGCCTGAGCTCAGGAGTTCAAGAGCAGCCTGAGCAAGAGCAAGACTCCCATCTCTAAAAATAGCCAGGTGCTGTGGCGGGCGCCTGTAGTCCCAGCTAGTTGCGAGGCTGAGGTAAGAGAATCATTTGAGCCTCAGAGTTTAAGGTTTTTGTGAGCTGCGATGCCATGGCACTCTACTGAGAGTGACAAAGTGAGACTCTATCTCAAATAAAATAAAATAAAATAAAAACCATTGCATTGTATGGTAGAGTAGGGCGACTACCCATCCTAGACTCTTTAACTATACCAATCACCAAAGGCAAACCTCAACTCCTCCCCCAAAAGAGCTTAGTGGGGGATACCAACAAGTACAGGAGTAATTTACAATACAGAAGAGCAGTGGTAAAGGTAAGTACAGGTGCTATGATTATAAGCAGAAAAGGAGACCACCTAACCTATCTGAAGGGAAAAGGTAATTATTAAGGCAGAAAACAAGTAGAGGCTGGCCAGGCAATGAAGATATTAGGAATTTTCTAGTTCTTAAGTGGGATTAGTAGTTTAATAGGTGTTTTTCCATTGTGTAGTAGACCTGATAACTTACATGCAAGTGACATGTTATTCTTTGGTAAACAAATACTATATTAATTAAGAGAAAAGGTGGCTATGTTAGTGAGCAGTCAAGTCTGACTGAGAAAACATAAGTTAGGTCAGTGGTTCTCAACCTCCCTAATGCAATGTATTTTCATTGTTAAAAAGGGGTCATGACCCACAGGTTGAGAACTGCTGGAGTTAGATGACAACCAGACTGGAAACAGCCTTAAAGACTATGAAGTACTGAAAAGTCTGAATTTTACCCAGATCATAAAAAGCTATTGAATATATATATATATATATATATATATTTTTTTTTTTTTTATAGAGACAGAGTCTTACTGTTTCGCCCTTGGTAGAGTGTCATGGCATCACACAGCTCACAGCAACCTGCAACTCCTGGGCTTGGGCGATTCTCTTGCCTCAGCCTTCCAAGTAGCTAGGACTATAGGCGCCTACCACAATGCCCAGCTATTTTTTTGTTGCAGTTTGGCCTGGGTCAGGTTTGAACCTGTCACCCTCGGTATATGGGGCCGACACCCTACCCACTGAGCCACAGGTGCTGCCCAACTATTGAATTATTTTTTTGAGATACTACGGGGAACATGTTACCACCTGCCTATAAGCAAGATGGATCTGGCTTTTTTGCAGAGAAGTTCTCAGTTCTCAGCAATGCCCACATACTTCTACCATGTTCATCTCATTGACTACTAACCGCGTTGACTGCCTAAATGTGTAAATGCTAGGATCTGGGGAACAGCATAGCATAAAATCTGGTGGCAAAGAAAAACCAACAAAAGATTTGCCATTCCCACTTTCTACTTATCCATGGGATGTTAAGATTGTGATCCCTCACTACCTATATCCCTAAGTAAGGATTCTGTACAGGCTTTCTCAAAATATGTCTTTCCTCTTCTGCAAGGAGCCACCGGCTAAGAGGGGATTCTGCTGCCATTTTAAAAACCTTGAGTTCCAGTTTCTGTATGTTCTGAAAGAGAAATACGATTTTCTTATTCCTATAAAATTTTTGTGTGCAACAAACCAGTAGATTAGAGGTCTCGGTGTTGTAATAACTAGAGACTTCAACCAATCTCTTGTGGGAGTAGAGACCTACAAGTTGATTCTTTCATGTACTCCTTTATGGACATAATGGTTGGTCTAAGTTTCTGAACATTTTAGTAATTAGATGCAGTTTTAGTGAAGCAGAGGAACCTAATTTTCCTATTTTACATTCTGGTTTACACGTTTGGTTTGTCTCCAGTTTGGTTTTTCAGGATTCTTTCCTATCCCTTTCTCCTGGTGGTTATAAATAGCCTTAATGAGGCCGTACTCTGGGAGGCTGAGGCGGGTGGGTTGCTTGAGCTCAGCAGTTTGAGACCAGCCTGAGCAACAGTGAGACCCCATCTTTACTAAAAATAGAAAAAATTAGCCAGGTTTTGTGGCAGGTGGCTGTAGTCCCAGCTACTCAGGGGGCTAAGGCAGGAGGATTGCTTGAACCCAGGGATTTGAGGCTGTGAGCTGTGATGATGCCATAGTACTCTACCCAGGGTGAGGGAGTGAGACTCTCCCTCAGAACAAAATGAAAATGAACAGAACAAAACAAACAACAAAAACCCCCAAACAGTCTTGCTACAGACACTCCCTTTGAAGGCAGTTGGAAGGGTCTGAGTGGCTCCCGGACTGCTCACCTTCTGCATGATGCCCTTTTCATAGTAATAGCGCAGAGAACGGCTCAGCTTGTCATAGTTCATGGCCGGCCGGTTCTTCTGGATGCCCCAACGCCGAGCGACCTGAACAGACAGAATAGCAAAGAGCAATGGACACTCATCCTCTGGGTCTAGTGGTTCGCCCCGAATCCCAGGAGAGCCAGTTCAGTACCTGGCTGCTTTGGTCCACGTTCTATTTCTCTGACTTGGAAGGGAAAGCCTTTAATTCCCTCAAGAACAAACGTTCAACAAAGGTGTTGATTCAGTCACAACTGCTAGGAGGTAAGACCTAGAGGTGGAAGAATTCTAGCACTTTAAGACTGCAGAGGACTTGGCTAACGTCCCAGAGGATGCAGGCTCTCTACTGTTTCTCCATGTATGAATTATTGACCAATACCCATAGACCATTAACATGTTGCCATTAAGTGCTATGGTTTCTGTAGCAGTCAATAAGGAATAATTATAATGGTCATTCCTGAAACATTAGAAACACACTAGTGAGTCGTTAATGGGCCAGCAGAGCAAAAGTTCAATTCTAATATGATTGGAGAGGGGCTGGGGGATGTTTGCTTACTGCAGCTCATGGACTAGGGGGGAATCAGATCATTTCAGCCTGCTGCCATCCAATCCTCTGCTCCCAGCAGACTTGCAGAATGGACATTAAAGCATGTAGCACCATTATCCACTTAATGAAAAATTAACAGGGCTTTCCAAACAGTTCTGAAGTGCATTAAGTCCAACCCAGTCCACCTGAGGTGCAGTGATAGGGTGAAGTAATCGGAGCTTTGGGCAAAGAAGCCTCATAGCAGGAAAACTTCCTAGGAGAGTTTACCTGATTATCGGGGTGGCTAAGCAATTTCTGTTCTCAAGTATTTCCACTTAAAAAATCTTATGAGGATGGCTGTTAAGGCAGGAGAAGAATAACCCTAAAATTGTGAATGCTCTAAGGTCTTTAAATATATGCAAACCAGGGATTGGTTATGTTTTGAACATTTTAGGTCAGTTGTGGAAGCTTTAAAAAAAAAAAACACAACAAACTAACTGACTATATTCCTTTGATCTTTTAAAAACTAAATGCTGAACACGGACTAGGAAGTAGGGAGAAAACAGCACTTCACATGGAGTCTTTCCTTAAAGTATTTGGGCAAAATGAAAGCAATGTCTCCTAAATGCTGGATTCTAAAATGACTTTTAATAAATTCCAGGAATGAGCTGATAAGGAAGAATGCATCTGTCTTAATTATATTAGAATGATCCAATAGCCATGATCCCACTCTGCTTGCAAGAAACCCTGTGAAATTTAAATCTCCCTTTGATTGCTTCATGCCCCTATTGCACACCCTATGTCCTGACCCTCTTCTTTTTCCCCACATATCACCCATTTAACTCTTATCTCCCAAACAGCCAAAAAGGCAAAATTAACCAAAT
>CAUYQV010052050.1:0-34677 GCA_963574575.1 Galagoides demidoff
ACATAACTGGTTAGCTAAGACAGGTTCAACAATTCCTTTCAATTTAAAAAATCAAATCACTGAAAGAGTTCTGTAATTTACAGATGCCCAAGCTTGCATTATAAAGCATTTGTTCTTAACCAGTTTGATGAAAATATTTCAGATTGTATATGAAAACACCACACTATACCCCATGACTGCATTAATGTACACAGCTATCATTTAATAAAAAAAAAAAAAAAGCATTTGTTCTGATGCATTCACTCACTGCCAGACTCCCAAAGGCAAAGAGCTTCACAAACCCTTTCTTAACTATGAAATAGCAGTTTCTTTCATTTCTTTTTAAACTTTCCCAGCTGCCAATTGCTCATATTTCAATTCTATTTATGTCAAAGATTTCAAACAATCCCCCTAGAAAGTACAGCAGGTAACCACACTAAAATTCTCAAACATTCTGCCAAAACCCTCAAGAACATGGAATATAAAAGATGAAATAAACGGGAATGAAGGTCTAAACCACGTGAGGGCAGCATCATGGCTGCTCTTCTCATCATCATATTCCACAGCAATCAGAATAATACCTAGTACGAAAAAGGACCCTACCCTGCTAAATTTTTATTAAATTAATAAATCAGTGAATAAATGATTTATGAGAGCAAATTAGCAAATCAGCAAGTAATGAATAAGTCAGCTGTTCTATTTAATCACTAATTTACTAGTGAAAGTTTGAGCATTATCTAGCTCTAGAAAACTAGAAATATGATTTTAAAATGCATACTAAAGAAAAATATAATTGGGAGGCGCCTGTGGCTTACTGGGTAGGGCACCAGCCCCATATACCAAGGGTGGCAGGTTCAAACCTGGCCCTGGCCAAACTGCAACAAAAAAATAGCCAGGCGTTGTGGCAGGCACCTGTGGTCCCAGCTACTCAGGAGGCTGAGGCAAGAGAATCACCTAAGCCCAGGAATCGGAGGTTGCTGTGAGCAGTGTGACACCACGGCACTCTACCGAGGGTGTTAAAGTGTGACTCTGTCTCTACAAAAAAAAAAAAAAAAAAAAGGAAAGAAAAATATAATCAAATCTAAAATTAAGGAAAAGCATGGTAATTTGTATTTAAGATAAGATTTTTATGTTTATCATGCAGGGACTTGGATACCTAATTTCATGTATACTTTACCTACAAATTCTAAAACATTATAACCCATATATCAAGTTGTAGTTGAATAAATGGAATAAATCAAGAGAATTAGAAAAATTAATGCCAGGTTTTTGTAGGACTTTTGTAAAACATTAAATTTGGTGCAATGGCGAAAAGACTAAAAGAGAACAAGGAAAAGTTTAGCAAAATGTTGGACTAGGCCAGACGTGGTGGCTCACACCTGTAATCCTGGCACTTGAGAAGCTGAGACTGGTGGACTGCCTGAGCTCACAGGTTCAAGACCAGCCTGAGCCAAAGCAAGACCTCATCTTTAAAAAATAGACGGACATTGTGGAGGCCACCTGTAGTCCTATCTACTTGGGAGGCTAAAGCAAGAGAATTGCTTCAGCCCCTGAGTGTGAGGTTGCTATGAGCTATGATACCATAGCACTCTACAAAGGGTGACAAAGTAAGACTCTGTCTCCAAAAAAAAAATGTTGGACAACATCTGGAATGACAAATACAAAAACTGAAATATAGAAAAAGGAGAATGAAGAGGAGGAGGGGACATACATAATAAATAAAAACATCGAAAATGCTCTCAATAGATTATTAAGTAAAAACAAGGCAAGTTCCAAAACAACATGTACAATATAATCTATGTACTTAACAACAAAAATGACAAAGCCTACATTCTAAATACCAAACATTAAATTTTCTACCATTCTTTACTTCCATAATTAACAATAAATCTCTATTTCTGTTGTTCTTAAACTTTAAAATAAATAAATTTTAAGCAATATATCTTTACCTTACATTTAATTACAAGTATTTCAACATTTATTAAACTACCATAATCTTTTGTTTCCATTACAAACAAAAAGTAGCTATGTTGCTTAAACTACATTGTAAGTTCAAGAGCAGGAACTTATGAAAGTCCAAGTTTAGGAATCCAACTACCACGTATAAGAAAACTTCACCGGCTAAGTATGTTCCAAGTTCCAAATAGCTAACATAAAGATAATCTCTATAACACAGCCTAATCACCACTTGAGAACTATCTAATATTCCTTCCTGCCAAAGACATACTCCAGGAAGCTTCATTTCCATTACATTATTTTAAATCCACTGGAATGCCCTGCCCTCCCTTGCCCTAGCCCAAGTCTACTTTCTGCTCCTTCTTTATTTTTCTTAAGGAGTTTTTAAATGCTTATCTTGTTTTCTTATAAACTAGATAACAAATACAAAATTACTGATCAATGTCTATGGTGAAGTATTATGTTATATACAAAGCCTATCAATCTAACAATATGATAATATAAGAACTGTAAATGAGTTACCATCCATAAGAAGTACTAAACCAGATCCTTTATCTAGGACATCAGCAACAACTGCTTCACATCTTAATTTTCCTAAAATAAAAAGTAAAAGAAATAAACAGACTGTTTTAAAGACCAAAAAATACATTATGACATGAAAGAATTTAGTATGTCTACTATAAGCTCAGCAAAACTAAAAAATCATAGTTTGAAATAATTTTCCTTACATCACTAGAAAAAATAATTCAACATTAAAAACAATCAATACCTAAATCACTAAAAATTTGAAACAGCAGTGTTTCTGATAAAATTTTTTAAAAATAATCATTTCTAATGTCAATGATTCTAATCTCTTTTAACTCTGTTATTCAACAAACATTTGTTTAGCATATAAGCAATACCATTTACTCCACTCCATCTCAAATCGCCCTCTGATTTAATGAGACATTGTTTCTATCTAATCCCACTTTGTGGCCTTTTTTCCCACCCTTTAACTGGTGATGTCTTTTTGTTGTTGTTGTTTTTGGCCAGGGCTGGGTTTGAACCTGCCACCTCCACTATATGGGGCTGGCGCCCTACTCCTTCCAGCCACAGGCACTACCCCTCAGTGAAAATTTTCTTAATTTTATTTTATTAATTTTTATTCTTTTATTTCAGGATATTATTTGCGTATGAACATTTTGGTTACATGAATTGCTTCTATGCAGTTTGAGTCAGGTTAGAAGTGTGCCCATCACCAAGATAACGTGCTCTATACCCATTAGGTGTTAGGTGTGAATTTACTTGTCCCCTCCTCTGCCCTCCCACCTGCTCGGTTTTCCCTGAGTTTTCCTACCACATGTGCACATTTAGTTCCAATTGCAGAGTGAATACATGTGGACTCTGGCATCTTTTAAAATAAACAAATGTAAACATTTTAAGCTAATTGTTTGTACCCTCTCATTAGCCTGAAATAAACAACAAAATGTATTGTAATAAAAGTTACGTCAATGTGAAACAAAATCTGATTTTCCTATCATTCTAAACACTTGACAACTGAACAAAAATATAATTTCACTAGCCTCTTCGCTCTCTCTTGAATTGGATATCATTGTGTCTTTGGATTTTTGTCTGGATACAAAGGAAGCCCTATAATCATCGCAAAGCCATCCAACTTTCTACTAATCAATAAGAACCTAGGGGAGCAACAGAAAATGGCAGCAAGAGGCTATGGCTACACAATTTCTTGGTAATCCCAGACTGTAAGGACCGTAGGCTGTAGGCCATACTGCTCACCCTGCAGATTTTGGAAAATTAGAAGTCAGTTTGTGAGGAAGCCCAGCTTTTCCGTTTTCTTTTTCTGTGTCTGTGTGAACCGATGCACGTGCATATATGACAGTGTATTTTTAGTATCTGGCCTTCTTATGGCTTCCATTTGTTTCTACTCACCTCTTTACTTCTACTTTATGCAAATTAAGGCTATTGGATATTCATTCTCTAATTTTTCTCCCAGATGTGACTATCTAATGTAGCTATACCTTTCCCCTTTTTGAAAATTAAGATGTTTGTTCCTTTTAGGTCGTTTTACACTTTACTCTTCCTGAATAATTAAAATATCTTTGACTGAGGACAGAAGTTTGCTACTGGCCTGGGGAACATAGCAAGACTCTGTCATAAAAAAGCTACTGGCAGTGACTCTGAGATCACATTTGCTCCTTTCTTCAGCTCCCTGGGAAGTAAATCTTTAGAAGCTGGAGACTTGTATTAACTTAGTGTAACTAGGGACTTCTTCATACAACCTTCATTTACTATTTCAGGCAGCAATATATCTTATTTATATTGTGTAACCTTTTTTACTTGTGAGGGTCATCTTTGCTAGAAAAAATGAAATTCAAAGAACGCATTGGTGATTCTTCCATCATTTGTCCTAATAATACCATTTTCACCAAGCGATGTGCCTATTCTTTTTTTCTTACTTCTTTACAAGTCTCCTCAGAAGGCTATGAATTGTCTTCTGCAAAAAGAGGGTGGGCTACTGGATTCAAGAAGACCTGGTGTGAATTCTAATACTGAGTCGTTCGTTAGTTTGGGCCAGTTTCTTAAATTCTGGAAGCTCTATTTTCTTCATCTGTAATTCTAAAAAGAAAATACTGTACTCAAGATTGTGGTAAGGAATAAAGGGTCTCACAACGTAAACACAAAGTATTCAGCGCAGTGAGTGGCCCTGTTCAGTTCATGCTGTACAATACTCTCAGCAGTGATGACTGCATAAGTTGTGTCCCTGAGAAGCAGATGTGGAACTGGAGTTAGGAGCACAGTAGTTTCACTAAGGGCATGGGGGTGTAGGTAGGGGGATTTTCATGGTGCCACAAAAGCCTTCAAATCCAGAAGGTAAAAAAGAAAAAGAAAGGGAAGGGAAGTCTCAGACTAAGATAGAGATCAGTCTCATCTGGCCAAAGGAGCTTTGGGGAAAGTTGCACATTAGAGAAGACCCAGGTGGATACACGGTCAGACCCCAGGACTGCTGCCACATCCAGGTGGATACACGGTCAGACCCCAGCACTGCTGCCACATCCATGTGGATACACGGTCAGACCCCAGCACTGCTGCCACATCCATGCTTGTTTGGGAGAAGTCTGGGAAGAGTGCAGTCTCGGTTAAAAACTTTAGATGCTGCAAGTGGACACTGTCGTCCAACTTCATTCTTTGCAGGCAAATAGCAAACTCTTCCTTAAAGAGAGATCTAAGTGCCACTCTTTATGCTGCTCCGTTCAGGTTCAGGGCAAGACTGTGTGGTTCATTCAACCCTGACTTCCCCTTTTACTAGCTGGGGATTTATGAGAAAGGTACAAAACCTCCCTTTGCCTCAGCTGCCTTCCCTGTAAAATGAGGAAAATAACGGTGGCTACCATAGGATTGTTGCTCAGGTTAAATTAAACAATGTATATAAAGTACTCAGAAGAGTCTGTGGAACAGAGGAGAGAATCAATGAATATTTGTCATTACAGGCATATTTTTACATATTTTGCTACTTCCATGGATTTATTTTTCCCTATATGTCCTTTTATGCATCATTTGTATAAATCATTTTAAAAAATATGTGAACTCTTAAAAAAAAACTCCTCCTGAGCGACTGTTCTCATTTCTTATGTTTCCTTTCTCTCATTTCTCATCTTTTACTGTTGTCTCTCCAGGTAATTGCATTGGTTAATATTTCACCCAATAATTCCATTTAAAATTGGTAAGGAGAGAATCTACATGCAGAGCCAATGTATTGGTTCCACAGTCTGAACAAAATAAGCTTCTCTGAGGGCGAATTATGAGCACTGTGTGTTGTATCCTTTCCAGATAAAAGGAAGCTATTTCATATCCATCAAAGATGAAATGGGGTTTAGTTTAGTGGACCGGAAAAATATTACCTGTTTTGACATAAATACAATGGAAAAGTTCCAAAGAAATCCAATTTTGAACAGCACTGCATGCAGAGATTACAAAGTTTCAGAAGATTTGGGTGTTCTGAATGTTTTTTGCTGTTTGAGGTGCTCTCCTCAGATTAGCCAAGCACATTATTTGAAGGTGAACCAGACTTATCTGTGTGTTTTTTCAATTTCCTAAGAAATAAAAATTGAATAATGATTCATCATATTCACAGGGTCTCATCCACTCCAGTAATCTGAAGTTTTCTGGTGTAGTGTCTCTTAAGAAGACAGAATTTTTTAGAGGAGCACTGAGTCTGCCATCATTATTCATACTTAGAAACAGAAACAACTGTTATTTTTTACAACAATGGTTGCAGAAAATAAAATAAATTATTTTGACTGATTATGTTTTTTTCCTTTAAAATTCCATTTTATTTTTCATCATGTAATGATGACAGCGTGTCATCGACAGGCAATGAATCTGAGTGCTACTTTCATAATTCATTAATTACCACTCTTCAAACTGCCATAATGATTTATTCACTCAAGAAATATTTATTTCATATCTACTTTGTGTCAAGCCTAATTCTAGAAAGTATGGTATAGAAATGAACAATGCAAATGAGATTGATTCTCCAGCTTAAAATTATCCATTATAATTAGAATAAGAGTCTTACATTGCCCATGAAGCCAAATCAAAGTGTGAAACTCTGCCTATATCTTTGAACTTAATCATATAAGATCCTGTGAACTTAGTCTGCTCTGGGCACACCACCCCATGCCCTTCTCTTCATTTCTTGAATAACAGTTCCAGTTCTTTTCCTGCATCCAGCCTTTTCACTCCATCTGGCCTGCGAGTCCTACAGTCCCATTGCTTTTGCTCATTGTTCAGGTCTAAGGTCAAAGAGTGACCTCACAAAAGTGTCTCTTGCCTAAAATAGCTCCCAGTCCCACTTTCAATCACTATCTACCCTTAATACTGCTTTATATCTTATCCAAATTAATTGCTATTGGAAATTGGTTTATTTGTAAATATTTATTGCCTTTTCAAAGTGTTCATGGCCTTTCTGATTTTCTGACTCCACTTGCTAGCCACACCTCACATTTTATTCCCTGCTTTCAAAATCCTGCCATATGTTTCTGGATCATTTTTTTCTTAGTTTTGTCCTAGCACTGAGTCCTCTTCATATAGTAATGATCTTGACTGCTCCCTAGCCAGCTGAGAATAGGAACTATGGATCTTCATTCATAGCTACAGCTCCTGGAACAATACAATGCACAGTAGTTTCTAAAAATATATCAATTGAGCAAATTAATGAATTGATTAATTTTAAAATTTGTAGAATGTTGATCACTTAATTACTATATGTTATTTTGACAGTTTCACATAAGTAACAGGGAAAAAAAGACATAAGCTTAACTAAGCTTAATCTTCCTTCTTCCTTTTTAAAGAGTGTTGTACTCCTACTGTATTTTCACAAGCCACTTTTGAGTTTGAGGACAGCAAGTCCTCTACTTTGTGGTCTACAGATGGAAAGCAAATAGGAAGAACTATGAAAGTTTGGGGTATTATTATTTGGAATTTCTGCTCTTGTTCATGCCATTCTCTTAAATTAGTTATAGATAAAACCTCTGACATTTCATGGGAGGGAGCCCAATTACGTATATGGATGAGAGGATAGAAAAAGGTCTGTAAACTAATTTTTAAATATTATCTGGGTATGACTTATGTCTACAATCATTTTAATATGTATGACTTCTGTTAGCAAAAACAGATTGAATTTCCTCCAACAGAGACATAAAATTATCTCCAACATTGATTATAGCACTTCAGTCTTATAAAAACAAATTATTTCTGAATTTTTTGAGGAGAAGATGCATGGTTGTTACTTATTATACCATATTAGATAATTCCTTTGAGGCAGAAAGACTTATAGAGTAGATCTTGGATAAGCATAACAGAATACTTGAATACATAATTACATGCAGAGAATAAGACATAAATCTATTGATTATGGTTATTTTCACCAGAATTATGTTCCAAAATGAAACTTGAATCATCAAATACTTAATAAGAAATACAAAATGAAATAGATCACCAATTAATATAGCTACAACCTATATGTCATTGGGGTGACTTTCCCACATATCACTAAAGTTAGCCAAAATAAAAACATCAGTGTCTGACTCATTACTTTAACACTATACAAAGGAAAATAATTCAGGATTTATATGAAGATATTCTTCCATGTGTAGTGAAAGATACATATCAATAACAGGAATATCAATGTGAGATTAAATAAACCACTAAAATGGGTCAAGTATTAAGAAAAGGCTTTGCATTCTCCAATTACATTAGAAGTAGGATTATGTTTTTGTAAAAACATTAAACTGGTTCACCATAACATCCAAGGACAAGGTTCTTCAATTTAGCTCAGAATGTCATTTTTTATAACATATTCTTTACTGGAGAATTATGTTGCTCAAGAGCATAGTCAATTTTATGCTCCAGAAAAGATCTGAACTGGCATTGCTTTTATTTTCTATTGCTTTTATCAAAGTGGTCCGGGCAGGTTGAACTGAAGTAAATGCAAGAGGGAAAAATCTGCATCATTCCATGAATATTTCTATGCACCACGTCTGGGGCGCTCTTTTTAAGCAAGCAAGAGAGAAATGGGCAGTGTTTTCCATTCCATCTGTTCTTTCAATATTGGCTTTAAAATATGTACTGATATGAAAAGATGTACTCCTGTGACTGGTAGCCAGACTTGCCCAAATATTCACAGTGGCAGCACCTTGTGTTCATACGCTAACGTTTTGAACACATTGAAGTATCAGAGATTCATGCCTATATTCTTCCAATGCAGAAAATCATGTGTAAACTGCATGCCGGTTAATTACATACAATCACTCCACTTGGACAGTGCTGTTTTAGAAGGAAGGAGACTCAGAAGCATACTGGAAAGAGAAGGAAGTGTCTCCTAGGAGAGAAAAGGGTAGGATGGGTAAGGCTGTCCAAAGCTGGAATGAGAAAGAAAGTAAGAATGGGGCATGGGCTGGATTACATCTAAGTCAGAGACCCACAACCAGTTCAGGCCTCATTTTGTGATGCTGACCTCCTTCGTTTTCCCACACACTTATTTGCCATAGTCATCCTTATTTTTTCCATATCATTTCATTTCTTTAGTCTTTTAAAACCACTGCAAAGGTTAGTTCCAAGAATACACACTTTGGCGTCTTGACTTCACAAAAGCAGAGATAGTCCTTTAGGACTGAAAATAATGACTTCTGGCATAGTATGAACTGATAATTTTATTAGTCAAAAAACTGGCAGAAATATTAACTTGGGACAAGTGAAGACCCACAATAAATAGGATGGCAGCTCCATTTTCTCCACATACATACGAATTATGTGATCCGTCATGAGAACAGAGAGAATGTAACCTGGCTTCCCTCCCTGGGTGAGGGAAATTCCCTCCCACAACGCAGCCTAGAAGACACCCCTGCATGTAAGCCCTCCAGAGGTTCATGATCATAAGGAGGGTCCTGTTCAAAATCAGGAAAACAAACAAAAAAACCCAGAAAAACAAACAAGACAATTGGCTACACAAATCATGACACCTTTTCTATTCCAAGCCTATATCCCCTCTGCGATGCCTGTGTTTGCCCTGTGGCACACTCACTTCAGCCCATGTGCCCTTCAGCTCACAAGGCACAGTCTACCTGACGGGTGAGGTATTGCCCTAATTACAGCAGCAGGAAAAATAAAAAGTGACCCTGCACTAAAATTTATCCTTCTACCACATCATGGTTTTATTTTTGTTATTGTTATTTGTTTGAGAGCTTGTTTTCCCACGAGGGTAGAGTGCACTGGTGGAGTTATAGCTTACGGTAACCTTCAACTCCTGGGCTCGGCAATCCTCCTGTGTCAGCCTCCCAAGCAACTGGGGTGACAGGCCTGTGCCACCCTGCCTGGCTACATTTTTTTTTTTAATTTTATAGAGGTGGTTTCTCATTATGTTGCCCAGGATGATGTAGAAATTCTGACTTTAAGTGATCCTCCCACCTTGAACTCCCAAAGCACTGTCCACTGTGCCCAGCCCCTCATGCTCTAGGTTTTAATGTAATTTTCAAATGATAAAACTATTAAGTTATATCATGAAGCCCATAAGTAATCAAGCCAGAAATAGGCATTAGTTGTAATAGGCATTACAACTGTGACTTCCAAACTTTTTCCTTTCTATTACTTCATATCTTCCATTAAAACCAAATACTTAGCCTTTTTTATTTCCCTGAGGACACAGACACCTTTAAGTAATATAATAAAATTGCATTTCATAGAAAAATCCAAGGGGTTTTTGTTAATAAAAATATACCATAAATGTAAGGGATTCATGGTTTCCCACATTGTAGTATTAATACTGATTTCAAAATGACTGAGTCTTTCATGAGGGGTCAACATACAGGCTTTATTTCTCTCTCTCTCTCTTTTTTTTTTTTTCTGAAGGCCATAAATTTTTTTTTAAATGATGTCACATTCAGAAAGGTTGACTTCAAGGGACTAAATTACATTATAAACTCAAGGTCAGCCGGAAGAGAACAACAAGAGCAATCATTGTGTTCTTTGTGATTGGAACAGGAATTAAATTTAATATACCTCCTCCCTTTGGAGACCTGCATTTTAAAATAATCATTGTCTGTCCAGATAGTATAACAATATTTTGCTTTACTGCTATGTTATTGATATTTTAATTGTTTTTGTAGTTCACCTTTAGAAACTCTAAACTCAAAAGAATAATTTAAACATTGAATGCATTAAAATACAATGTATGTCAGGGGCGTCCAACCTTTTGGCTTCTCTGGGCCACATTAGAAGAAGAGGAGTTGTCTCATTAAATATACAAACACTAACATAAGTTGCTGAGCAAGAAAAGAAAAAAAAGCTCTGTGCATAATTTTTGTGATATCTGCCACCATCGACAAACAAAAAGTCCTCTTGATTAAATCATCCTAATTATGCAGAGGCCCCTTCAGAGAGTCTTTTTAAATCATTGAGTAGGTTCCAAGTTTGAAATCACTAACATAGAAAATGTAAATAAGTAATAAAACATCTTTATTGATATTTTTATTACAAAAGAAAAGCAGGCAACATATGAGATATTTGACTATATATTTGAGAAACTAATACATCCATATCTGGTTCGATGGAAGTACTTGTAGTTCTCAGTGAGTTCTCAGGTGTTCATTAGATATTTTGGTTCTAATTTTACTCTTATTGTGCTTCATTCTTGAAAAGAGGTGCTTGCAAATGTAGGTGCTACCCAAAAGCAATGCCATGAATAAGGCATAATTGTGAATGGCGAGAACTTGTTTCTGGGAAGATAGGACCTATTAGTAAGGAGACATGCTTAAGTTTACAATTTTGTGTGGTTGGATTCGTAGACATCCAGGGCTGCATGCATCTCATGGGCCGCAAGTTAAACACCCCTGATTATCTGATTAAAAAATTTTGAAATACCACAATTTAAGATGTTCATCGTGATAGTAATTCTGTTACTCATGAAACCCTCCTGTCAGATTTCTGGTGTAGGATGTATGACCTGTTTGATTTTGTTGGGCATAATCTCAAATTCCCAAAGTCTCAGACACTTTCCAGTTTCATTTTATTTTAGCATTTATTTAAGTTTAATAATATGATTCTTGAAACAACTAGGAGAACAGCATAAATGAGTAATCTTTTAAACGTAAAATTCTATTATGAGTCTATAAAATCACATCATTGACCAAAGTTTCAGAAACTATCAGGTAAACTAAGATCACATCATTTTTATCTAGATGATTATTATTTATACCCTTAAGAGATACAGAAGGCTACTTTTCTGCCAATGAGTGGTTTAAAATATGTGAAATTTCTCTCACAGGCTGATCATCACCTGCCCATCTCACCTAGCAGTTGCTGCACTAAGTGTCGTATTAGTGTGGGAATGCACATGACAAAAACTACAGCTTCTCCCTCAGCACAGGGGAAGCAGCAAGGATAAGTGGAAAGGAAGGAAATTTGGAAGCTTCCTGAGGATCAATGAGAAATGCCTAAAATTACTTTGTAAATTATAAATTACTGTCTCTGTAATAGAAATACCATTTCTTTTCTTATTATTGCTGCAACCACAGATAATATTGTGGTTCCATATCCTCTAAAGAAATTTAAAGATCCTATTTGTTTATGAAAGTAGGATTTGGTATATGGATTGATAATAGACTTTATGTTACAGAGATTAATATTTGAGTTTTGGCTCTGCATTCAACATCTATGTAATGAGGGACAAATTATTTTAAATATCTGTGCCTCAAATTTTTTATTTGAAAATAGGAAAAAATTTTATCTGACTAATACCATTTCAGATCACAACTGAGTTAAAACACAACTAGGGCAGTGCCTGTGGCTCAAAGGAGTAGGGTGTTGGCCCCATATACTGGAGGTGGTGGGTTCAAATCCAGCCCCAGCCAAAAACTACAAAAAAAAAAAAAACCTAAATAAAAGGACAACATATATGAAGCAACTCTATTTAAAATACTAGGCAACAGTTTGAGCAGAACATTTGCATGTTAAAAAAAAAAATGTAGCATATGTGCTTAGACATAATTATACCAGGTCTCTGCCTGGATGAGTTTTCCAGACTAGAGAACTGCCAGAAGGAATACAGGAAAGGATAGCAATCTCAGTTGAGGACAAAGGAGGCGGAGATTAAGGAACCTTGGGTACCTGAAATTTGCAGGACAGAAGTGGAAGAAGGGGATAACATAGAGAAAAAACACAAGAATTAAGTCCTTAATTGCAAAGCTGTCACATGTGATAAGATTCCATGAGGCCATGCAAACAGTAGTCTCTAGGGCATGGATACTTCCTGGAACTATTAACTGAAAAATCCCAGAACTTAAAGAGAAATAGAATATATGTGAGTTCAGATTAACTAAAGTAGAGGCATCTTAATTGAACATCAAAGATATTTAGGAGAGACTTCTCAAGGAGTCATCTTTAGTAGAAGAACTATATCAGACCAAGGGTGAAGTCTACCCAAAACCTGCTGCCACAAACTTAGAGGAATGTTTCAAAATGATCAATCAAATAAAGAATTATATTAAGCACTTTAGAAAGAAATAATAGGTACATACACACTATCAAAATATACGTGCTAATGGAATAGTCTTAAATCAATGTATAAAGTCAGCATTATTCTAACACCAAATCAAATTTCCCACCTCTACAAAAAAAATGGAGAATATCCTGTAGGTTGAAATGAAGCACTTTATACCATTCTCTTAGATGCTGCAGAAAATAGATGAAATGAAATTCCAGTATTTTAAGCTCAGTAAACCCTGGAACACTTGTGATGGTGAACTTTTTCTTAAAGTCATTCATTCAGTCACTAAGTATTTAAGTGTTTCTCAGGTCCAAAGTGGTTCAGCATGGGTATAAACTGTAGATCACATATTTAGAGATCTTCTAATCAGGACGGACATCTTAACAGAAGCACAGCTATTCAGTATGTACTATGTGTGAATTTCTTTCCTAGGTATTTGTTTAGTATATCAAAACCATATGAGATTTCAAATATACAGAAAGCTCTAAAACAAGATGAGATATGGTACATTTTTGATAAAAGAATAAGCAAAATGTGACTGGAATTCATAAGTAAGTAATTATTAGTCATTGGGAATATCAACAAAGATCTCTTACAGTGGAGTAAGACTGAAAGATGGAGGTGATTTCAACTAGCTATATTATCGGTAGTGGAAACAGCAGTAAGAAGGGAGAGGTTGGAAAGTAGCTGCACTGAGAAAATAGACAGTGAACCAGTTTAGAGGAAGCTCTGGGCAGATCTAGGCTACCAGGTAAAAGTTGAGAATTGAGTTGTGAAGAAAGATTAAGTCCAGAAATGACAAATCTTGCTAACATATTGGGTATGGATTTATCCTATTATCAGTGAGGAGATGACACAATAAGAATGTATTTTAGAGGATTAATCTGGTAGCCATCACAGTAGAAACTTGACTGTCAAAGAAAATGGTGGTTAAGGTAAGTCAAGCAAGAGATAAAGAGTGTTAATCATCCATCCATCTATCCATTCATTCACTTACTGGATATTTCTTGTCTTTGTGTTATGCCCTATGACAGGCACAAGAACATAGGCAATAAAAATAGTATTAGGATCTTCCCAGGCTTTACTTTTTGTCAGGAAATAATGACATGAACCTATTACATTGGCCTCCTCCATATGTCAATCATATGTTACCATTCCTTGGGGTGGCCAACTCACAGAGGTTCTACTGTAGGTTTGAAAGTCATTTCCCAGGGGCGTCCCACCTGTGGCCCACTGGTGACATGCTGATTTTGTGAAGACTTTTTGGGCTTATCTATGGTCTTGGATATCACAGAAAATTATGCACAGACCTTTCTTTGCTAATGAAGTTTTCTCAAAATTTGTGTATTTACCATGTGGTCCAAGACAACTCCTATTCTTCCAATGTGCAGCAAACCCAACCCCCGAAAAGACTGGACACCCCTGCAAGGTGACTATAGACACCCTGGAAAGTGGTCAATAAGACATTAAGAAAAAAAGAAGAAAGCTTAGGACAAAGTTTGGAGGCAAATCTGACATGCAGATGAGTGAAATGCAAGAGCAGCCAGCCAACATAGAGGAAGGGTGGTAAGAGAGAAGTGAGAAGAAAAAATATTTTGAGAAAGGCATAATGAAAAACGCCTACCAGTAATCATAAAGAGATCAAGGAGAAAGGAATTAAAATATAAGCCATGGAATTCATGAAGAAAATTATCAATGTGGCAGGGAGAGAAGACAGAATGTAAAGGGCTTAGTACTGAGTGATTGAAGGAGATGAAGGCATGTGTAGGAAGTTCACGGAATGAAAGATGGAAAGAATTATTCACATGCCGATTTGGAGAAAGGTTGAAATAAGAAAGGTTTTTTTCTTCCAGGGTGCAAAGGTGTGAGCACTTTTGGTTGAAAGGAAGATGTTGATAATGCAAAAAAAAAAAAAAAATAGATATAGCAGATGGGAAAGTTTGTGAAAGGAGGATGCCAGGAGGAAAGAGGAGAAGGAGATTTAGCTAGCAGGAATTTTGTTTTTAAATGATGAGAAAGAGAAATTCAATAAGCTCTTGCCAGTTGGTTTCAAACTTCACAGTAAAGTAGATGCTTATTCTTATAAAGTAGAATAAAGTAGATTATTATTCTTATAAATAATAATGATGTTGAACAGGTTTGCTTGGAAAGAATGAATGGGAGCTTGAACATAGGAAAATTGTATTCAGAGATATTTGATGGAATGTTGGAGAAATAACAGAAAGAAAAACAATGCTAACAATGAAGGTTTCAAAGTTTTGGTGAAAAAGAAAAGTAGCTGAATTTCATTAACTACTTTTGGGTCAGAAGGGAACTAAGTTCAATCAACTGACATTTGCAGAAGTAATCACTTATTTATTTATTTAGTTTCTTTCTGTCTCTGCTAGTGCTTCTGCTCATATAACAACCTTCTTCAGGAGCTAAGGGGTTATTTTCATTCCGAAACAATGCCTCATCTTTAAATTATCTGAGTGGTTCTCATTATAAACTTTCGATGCAAATTTTAATAGGCTGAATATATACAGCTTTAGGAAAGTTAATTTGTTTCCAAGGGATCCTTTAATGGCTATTACAAAGACTGAAAAAATAAAAGAGAGAAAAGATTAAAGTTGATATATCTTAGGTCTCAAAAAATGTAAAGTTAACTGAAGATAAGAAAGGCCTTAACACATGGAAATTGTTGTCATAAAAATAAGTTATCTCTTGAAAATGTATTCAGAAGGTGGTAAATAATGCTATTCACTCATAAGAACACATTTTAAACTTTAAAAAGGCAGAGGCATTTCCCATTAAGAAAGATAGCCTCTTATGTTCTTGTAATACAGACACACTAAATTAGACTTGCATCACAATCAGCAAATCTAAAACTCACTGAGGTCATACCTCATAATAATATCCTCATAATAATCACCATAATGATTTGGCAGGATCCAGGATCAAAAATTATACAGTGCCCCTAGCCCCTATTCTCATTTTATTACACAGTAATGTAACTCAAACAGATAATTGTAGATAAACAGAATTTATCCGTGGTTTCCAGGAATCAAAAATATTTGGCATGTAAGTCACACCCACAAGGAGATAAACACAGTCAGCAGGGTCCCTTCTTTATTTCCACTATAGTTCAGGGAAAAAAGGAGTATACAGGCTCTTTGTTCTTTGTATCTGATCTGTTTCCAGTCAGAAGCTGCTACCCGGCTGGGTAGCTGAAAGAAACAAAACAAAATTTACCTAATCCAGTAATCTTAGTGAGAGTCAATAACTTTCAACCACTCTCTAAGTAATTCCAGCTCTTCAGATGAAAAGCTGTTCTTTCAGATTTCCCTCTCTTACCTTTTGACAGAGGGCACGAATTTATGCAATCTCCTCACAGCCGAAGAGACTGTGCTTGGGACCTCGTAGCATGGATCCTCCAGCGTCCTGGCTGTGGAGGGGCTTAGACTGGTCAGATCTCTGTGTTAGTGAGGTAAGACTAATCATGTTTCACTCTGTGTGTCATGAGCTGGACACTTCTGGAGACCGGCTGTGGATATGTGTCCCCGGTCTCAGAGTTCCTGTCTGCAGTAGCTATCAGGAAACTGCAAATTTGACGGACCACCTACTGTCTGTCTTAACACCTGTTTATCCCTTTTGGAGTATGCAGGAACCCTTGACCCTTACTACAACAAGTAAAAACCTGAAGGGACATGAGTACTTTCTCAAGTTCATCTATCTGCCTGCCTATGGCCACCACCTCTGACCAGCACTTATTTATACCACACTGACAGGCCAGATCCAAAGCACCTGCCAAGGGCTTGGCAGCCTCCACCCTGCAATTCTCAGGATTACATCACTTGCCACAATGTTCTCAACCTCTAACCTGAATTTGAATATTTCTCAGAATTCTCATTTTAAAGTTTAGAGAGAAGAAGAAGAAGAAGAGGAGGAGGAGGAGAGGAAGAGGAAGAGGAAGAAGGAAGAGGAGGAGGAGGAGGAAGAGGAAGAGGAAGAAGAAGAAGAAGAAGAAGAAGGAGAAGAAGGAGAAGAAGGAGAAGGAGAAGGAGAAAGAGAAGAAGAAGAAGAAGAAGAAGAAGAGAAAAAGAAAATGGAGCTTTGGGTCTAAAATTATCTTATCTTAGGTATCTTTTAGGAGAGTAAGACTTAGAGCCTAGTCTTCATTGGCAGATAGCATTTCCTTTCTGCACTGTGAAGGCAAAACTATAGCTGGAGTCTACCAGGTTTATTTCTTCATTTACTAAAAGATTTTAGAAAATCGTATGTCTCTAGGAAAGCTTAGCTGTCAAATTTTTTCAGTAAAGTTCCCTTTTGAATATTTATTTAAACACAATATTAACTCTTTCATTCCCTTTGGATTTTTGCTGTATCCACTATTGGTCTCCATGTATAACCTTGGGGATGGGCCTCCAGCAGACTATCAGGACAAATGTGACTATATTACTGAAAAGAAACAAATCCCATCAATGTATGTCTAAATAGTGGACTCATTACACTTAAACAGGAAACTGTAGCATTACAATGGAATCATTTTAACTTGCAATCTGTTATCTATTAACTTCTGCTGGAATTTCCACTAATTTCTTTTTAATTAAGAGATCCTGGCAAGCAAGGCTCACATCATTGTCCTATCATCTATGAATTCTCCCATCCAAATCTGGGGTTCACTTCTTTATCTAACATGAGCTATCCTTGAGAACATGTAACTCAGGGATGGATGATCCACCAAATGTGTCATGGGATATTAAATTTGAATCCTCACTTTGTGGTTGGCAGGACTCTGTCAATGCTGGTGCTCTCTTACTGTCTTCCTTTCCTTTAGTGTTCATCACGGATTAAACTCCATTAGTCTTTCGTATAGCTCTATTCTCTTTCTTTGTCCATCACTTCCACTAGGCCCTTATAAAAGTGGTTCTCAACCTTCCTAATGCTGCAACCCTTTAATACAGTTCCTGTGGGTTGTGACCCACAGGTTGAGAACCGCTGCCTTATAACCTATACTGGTTATATCTTTTTGTGTCTGTTCAGTATCTTTCCTATGTTAGTCATCAAGATCTGTGTAACCAATTACCTCCAAATTTAGTACTTAAAACAAAAACATTTGTTATCCACTTCCACTTATCAGGAATTGGGGAGCAGTTCATTGAGTGGTTCTGGCCCAGGATTACTCATGAGGTTGCAAATCAAGATTTCAGCCTGGCTTCTCATCAGCCTGAGGCTTTTCTGGAGCTGGAAGATCCACTTCCAAACCCCATTTCCTGCCTGGTTATTGACCAGAAGCCTCATTTCCTCACCATACTGGACTCTCCACACAGGCCCTGGAAAAGATCGAGCATGCTGATGGCACTGGGTGGGAGACAGCATGGAGAAAGCAGCAGGCTTCGTGTGAGCTGGTCTCAGAGCTGCAGCTGGCAGTGACTCTGTCACTTTATTATACTGTATATGTCAAAAGCAAGTGACTAAGTCCAGCTCTCTGTTAAGGGAAGTAGAACTAAGCTATACCTCTTGAAAAGAGGACGACTGAAGGATTTATGGATATATTTTGAAACTGTAATGGGTTCCCATATGGAATGCCTCCTCTGCCAAGATAATGCAAATGATTTTCCTAGTGCTCTCCTGGACTGGGTATTAGCATGTGGTCAGACCAGATGGGTGGCTTCAACACACTGGCCGATGTTGGTCCATTCCAGACTCTACTTCTAGTATTGGGACAGATAAGATTGCTCTCAGGGGGAGCAGCTAGAGGCAGGCTGCTGGGAGGCATGCACTTTCCATGTGTTTCAGCTCTACAGCAGCTGTGGCAAACACAGCTGTGGACTAGGAATTGTACTCAAAGCACATGAACTGTACAGCTTCCCCTCTCTTTGCGGGGAGCAAGGTTGATGCCAGTAGAAACCCTGCAGTCCGAGAAGGAGCAGCTATGGTTGGAGGATGTCACTGGGGCCCCAGGGATGTAGACATGTAGGGGTTGTGGGTCCCAGGTCAGGATGTGATCAGGTGGGGGCCTGGGATCTCAAAATGGCGCCATGTGGTAGCTGCTTGGGACTTGGGGGATTGTGAGGTGTAGCATGAGCTCTGTCTTGGAGCAATGCACTCGCAGGATCTCTGGGCAGCTCCTCATGTTAGTCTTAGGGCCTGTGAGGTCAAGGGGCTATCCTGTGGCCGGGATTGCAAAAGTTTGTGACGGGAATGTGGACCACTGGGATCTCCCACTTACCCTTTCCTCATGTTAGGGAGCCTCTGGAGGCTTCTGACTGATCCTGGCCCAACAGCAGGCCTTGCTTCACTGCCCTTTCTTACTTTTGATTTTTCCTGTCACTTCTCTGTTAAATTCCAGTGTTCTGTCCTAGACGATCCACTCAAAGTGTGATCTTCTACTTGCTATTTTGGCTCTTCTTTGTGGAAGAGGAGAGTGCCAGATGCATCTAGTCTAGAAATTTTGTCAGTTTCTATTTTTCATTTAGAACACACATTTTTTTATGTCAGTTACATATTAATATACTGTCGCAACCCCTTTGGCCCCTGTGGCCCTGGTCTCAATCATAGCAGGAAGGAACCATGCGTGAGACAGATTAGAAGTACAAGCTTGTAGGAGGCAGGCTAGCCCTTCTTAGCAGGGCAGCCCCAAGCAAACTCTGCACTAGCCTTTTATTGAGCCCATACAACACAGGTGAGGGGAGTAATTGACAAATGACTATGTGCTGAAGGCTAGGGCTCTTTCTCCACAGGGAGCACCTGTGGATGAATGGCGGGGGGCCCATCCCTCAGGTGCAAATCATCTTGCTCAGAGGTTATTTGACTCTTGGCATCCCCTACAATATACTTTGTTGTTTTTTAGGGAAAATAATATATTTATATACTTTTCATTGTTTTTTTGCTGTTGTTTTTAAGATGTATCTTCTTTTCTAAGACATTTTGCTAAGTGTGTGGCCCCAGGGAGTGCAAATGCAGGCTGTCTTCTGGTCCAGGCTAGTCTCAACTAGTTCCAACCAAAACTCTCACAACATTTCCCACTTCCCATGGTTTTGGTAACTATCTGGGCTAATGCTTTCCTTGGTGTTATGGGGCCCTGGGGTCCTATCCTAGTCATTATGTGTGCCCTATGCCTCAGGGTGCAGCTACTTTTGGGTCTTTGATGAAATTGATGGTCCCTGAAACCTTAGGATGATGTTAAGTCTGTACCATATGGAGAAAGGGCAGAAGGCAAGGGCTAGTTGTACATGGCATATTTTCAAACCCTTAGCTGCCATAATGTTTAGGCACAATGCTGTAACATGAGTTTTATGCTAAACTTGTGTCTTTTAGAGTGAAACTTGATTTGATCATATAAACTAAAATTCCTTTGTTTTTGTGAAAAATCATACTTAAACATTTGATAACAGGAAACCAGATTGCTAGACTCCTTGGAAACCATAGCACAATTGTCTTAGTGGAAATGCAGGTAGGTAGGCATAACTTTCATTTTAAAAATTAGATTTATTATGTGGCCAATGTTAAGGCTGAAGGACTTTTTTGTTAATTAAAAATCCTTTTATCTAGGTTTCCCACAATTCTGAAATGTAAGTACTTGCAAGTAATATTGGCATTCTAAAAGCCAGGCTGTGTAAAAATCAGTGTTTTTTATTTTCAGAAATATCCTTGGTCTAGACCTCCCTCTAAGGAAAATATGTATAGAGACAAAATAAAGCCCAGCATTACCCTCTACCAAGATAAATAACGTTTACAGGCAGGGTGTATCATCATATTGATAAATCCTTATCCTTAATTATTTTGCAGTGGATGTTTGAAAGCAGTAGAACATTATGATGAATGAAAGCTCTGACACCAGAGTTATGAGTTTGTGTCTCAACTCCAAAAATGACTGAATCATTGATCTTGTGTAAGTTACTTAATCTCTCTGTGCCTCATTTCCTACTTTATATGTGATCATAGTGGGTGTAATGCTGCCTCTGCTCACAGGAAAACGCCTCACTGGTTTAATTTAGTGTTGCTTTGGAAGGAGTGAGTTCTTTCATCAGCCCTATTTCCTCAGGATGTCAAAATTCTCTATGCTCTTTTCAGGGGGGTAGGTTACAAATATCCAGGAGTGTTAAAGGTCAGGTCAGTCACTGTTGATGGACTGGAGTAGAGTGGTTCACAACTTGGCACAGTTTCAGTTTGGAGGTTGCTCCAAATCATCCTTTCTTTTCTGTTTGGTTTTGAGTCACGTTCTTCTGTCTCCTCATTTCCACAGATCAGTTTTATTTCATAAAAAATCTATACCAAGAAGAGACAACTTCTTCTCTTTAGATTGGCAATTTATTTCAAGTGTTTTCTTCACTGTAAAATTGAAGAAGGAAAAATGGGCTACATAAAAAATTACAAAAAAAACTAGATTGATTAATACTGTAAGATATAATCACCTGTGTGTGTAAAGCACACAGCCCAGTGACTGGTGCCCAGTGAGAGTTCAGAGGACTTCCATTATTATCTAATCACAGTCACCACTACTATGATGATCAAAAAAAAAATACATAATATGGGAATTCAAAAAAGATTATAAGTAAAAACCATTGGTTGGAGGGACAAAATATGGAAATCTCTCCTGACTTTTAGTAACAGCAACCAATAATAAAGAGACCAAAAGAGAGTGAATTAAGGGATGACGGAAGGAAAGAAATCAAGATTTTTCTGCCTTCTTTGACTAACGTATTTCACACTAAGTAGCAGTGCCATGATCTCTTGTCCAAGGAAAAACAAAATCAGCTCTTTTCAAGAACCCACATACATGTTGGCAGTGTCAATGGAATGTTGTTTAATGAGTAACATGTCACATCAGTCTTGACTTTGGGTATTGCTTTTTGCAGAGCATGGAGATGACTCTGGATGTTCTAGGTATTGCCAAGTCAAGGGCTTCCTGCAGGAAACAGGGAAGGTGGCCTCTAACCTGTTTGCTTTTGGCACAAATGATTTTTATGTCACTTGTGGGAAGAGCAAAAAACAATAAATGGGGGAGAGACTTTCTTACACTATTAGCTGGTGATTTTTTTTTTTAAGCTGGTGATTTTTAACTCGAAAAATAATGTAGCTTAAAGAGTGATTCCCCACTTAAAAATTTAATCAATTTGAGAAATAATCTTCTATTTCTTAAACCATACTTAGGTCAGTTGTACACATTGTGTCTATATGCTAGAGTTATTTTTTCTATTAAACAAATTATCAAGCTTCTGCCTTTTCTTTCCATTTTTATAAAAGTCTGGGGTATTCCCTGAAGTTACCTTGAGGATACAGTGACTTAATCATACTTTGTGTTTTCACTGAACATGCAGATTTTTAGCACTGAAACAGCTTGATTTTTACATGATAATAGTCTATTTGCATATGTTTTACATGTTAATTATACTGTTATTCTCTTTGCTATAATTAAAGTTAGCATTTTATTATAAAATTCTATTTTATAAGTTTTACAGCATGACAGTAAATATTTCCCAAAGCTAATATTAACATAGTCAGTTATTTGCATTTCTTTTTTATGTATTGAAGCATACATTTGTTTCTCTGGGTGAGTTTGTGTTTGTGTATCTGTGGATTTGTGTGTCTGTGTGCATTTTCCTTCAAGTATTCAGATAGTAAGAAATTTAGAAACTTTTGTATTTTTATTTCATTTACATTTCTAAGCATCAAGTTGAAGTTCCTCCAATTTAACAATTATTAAACACTTTTATTAATAGTTTTATTTTTGCTAAAAATAGTTTGGGTATCATATATCTGAAGCAACATTTTTTATAATAAACTTGTCATGTTAAATCATCTCTACCATCTTAAGATTTGTGTGGATTTTGAATAATCCAATGGGTTCTATGTAGTCTTCTGGCAGTGGAAATAGCACTTGTCAGAACTCTGTTAAGACCCAACACTAGAATTGATGCAGCCAGTCTTAATAATTCTGTAGATTCAAAGAAAATTCCAATGCAAAAATATCTCCTACTTTCTAAAACATAAACCATGTCCACTCTCTATTCTAAATCTACCTTCCCAATTTTTGAAGGAACTATTAAAAAATAAATATGACAAAATGAATTGGTTGTCAAGAGACTTATGTTCCTAGCTGGCATTCTGACCAAGGATAAATGTTTTGAATTCTCTGGTATTCAGTTCATAATAGCATTTTGATGAGATCATTTCTAGAGTCTAGTTTTATTTTAAAATTCTGAGATACTGAGAAAGGAACTTTCAATATCAAAAGACCTGGGCCTAAATCTAAAATCTGCTCTGATTAATTCTGTCAACTTGCAAATTAACCTTCCTAGGATTAGCTTTCTCATCTGTGAAACAAGACAGAGTATTGGATCTCCATAGACTTTTCTGGGTATAACATTAAAGGATTATAAGTTATTGTCTTTATATATGATAGCATCAAAATAAAGAATAAAATGACAAATAATGGCAAGTTGAATGCATACATTATATTCTGCTCCTTCCCAAAATCCTATTAAATGACACCAAAAGAATGTTTATGAAATAGAAAATAACAATGACAAAGATAATGAAATAAAAAACAAAAACAACAAAATTTGGAAGCAGGACAATAAGGGACTGACTTGGAAAACGCAGGAAAACTCAACCCTTAGGCCAACATGGGCAAAACAGAGAAACAACCATGTTTTTGCCAGAGATCCTTCAAAAGGTTCCAGAATAGTAACTTGAATATATTCTTGAATAGTAACTCTGGGAAATGGGGCAGAAGGTAGGACTATAAAAGGCTGATTGAAAATCTCTCTAATTTTCATAGTAGACCTCCTCATTCTCTTCCACTCTTACAAAGCACCCAGGTCTAAATCTGGTTATTGGCTCTTGCTCTATGCAAAGAATGATTAATGCCTTAAGTTTTTTGACTAGTTCAAACTAAGGGTTTCTCTACTAGGGGAAAGAAGACCAAGTTGAAGGGTAGAGTCCATATAGAAAAGAAGAAGTAAGTAAAAGTGGACAGACTGAGAGTTCAGTCCCTAGACTTTCTTTCTCACATGGCCCCAGAAAACTATCAGCAAAGCAAGAAATTGAAACAATCTTCAATTGTTTCAAAAGTAACTTGACATTTAAAGAATGCATTTAATATGGAAAAAAAATGCCAAAACAAACCCAAATAAAACAAAATTAAAAGGTAAATTAGAAGAAATGAGCACTAAATTATGAGAGAAACCCTCCAAAATGACTATTTTTTAACCTCTTCAGAAAGATCAAATAAAGATATAATGTTCATTAAACAAGAAAAAGATGCCATATAAAAAGGAGTTTGAGGAAGAATAAAGAGTTCTTAAAAATTAAAAAGAAATTACATAGAAGAAGATAAAATCTTAATGGAAAATTGGAATTTTAAGTTCGGGCCATATACATATTAAGATATAGAGCAAAAAGATTAAGAAATGTAAAGAGACAAATGATAAAAACTTAGATAACCCAGGAGTTTTTAAATATTGGGAGTTCCCAGAAAAAAAGAGCAAAAAGAAAGCAGCATTAACAATATGGAATAAACAAAAGTGAAGAAATCATTAAAGAAACCAATCAAAAACAATTATAAAACTGTGGGTATATCCTTGACTTTGGGAATGAATCCTAGAGGATTTATCACAAGGAAGGAAATGACTAATACCAAGACACCAAGACCAGGAAACTTCAGAGCCCTGAACACAAAGAAACTCTTAGCATCTTCTAAAAGAAGAACAACAAAACAACCAGCCCCAAATAAAACCAAAACAGATTTCACAAAAGAATCAAGATACTACTGGACTTTTCAGTAGTAATACTGGAAACTAGAAGAAAAACAATGATTTTAAAGTACTGTAGAAAAAAAATATATTTCTCACCAAGGATCTTATGTTCAGACAAAATTCCAATCAACAGAAAGATGTCTGAATGGGTGCAAAGATGGAGAGTGAGAGCTAAACTATCCTCTGTGACGAGAGTCAACTAATGACGCCAAAAACTGATAAAATTAACAAGTGGCAATCAAAGTATGCCATTTAGAGACTTAGAAGTAAATTCAAAAAGAATCGGTTAAAAGGTTTACAAGTAGTTGTTATAGTGTAGAGGAAATTAGGTGGAAAGGGAACAAACTTTATAAATAAAAAACTTGATAGAATTATTTAATTTGTGAAATTATGTGCATGCTTAGCTTTTATAATTAAAAAAATCATTGACAAAGTTATCAAAAAGATTCAAAAAGATGAAGGGGACATATAGGATAAAGGAATATAAAGAGGGGAGAAAAAAAAAGAAAGAAAGGAAAAAGGAAGAGGAGAAAGACCAGGGCTAGTCGCTGGACTAACTGCTGGGCCCAATTTCAATCACCCAGTGGCCAGAGGGAAAGCTGTCTACGTTTCTGATCAGCTCTAGAGGTTGTGTCTTTCTATATAATACAAAGATGACAACAATTAAAATATTGGAAGGTAAAATTCAGGTTTAAAGATTATTCAAAGAAACTCCTAAAACAAGATTTTATAATAAACTTTTATCCAAAAGCCTCATTTGGTAACAGTTATTTGGAATCAATGGCCTCAATTTTCTGTTCAATGTTATTGGCAGAATTCTAGCTGCAGTGACACAAACATGCCAAATAATTTCTTCTTTGCTTGTCTTGGGTACAGAGGAAGACCCCACATAACCATCTCATATCTGTAGAAATCCTCTAAACTTAGGATCTGTAAGGATAATCCCTGAGGCTAGAGCCACAACTCCAGTGGGGGAGTCACTGATTTACTGGGGGTCATTTGCAGAACACAGTGGTGAGGGAAGTGGGCATGTTGGAGAAGTGAAGTAGGAAGGGTCGTGGCAGATCTGAGACAAGGTACAGTCGCCCACTGGCAAGGAGAAATGAGGGAGAGACTCAAGCATCTAGCTGCGCTCATCACAACAGCTGCGTCTGAGCTTCCTCTCTGTGGGCTTAGCCATGGCGAGTCAGGTCCCAAGCCCGGCTCAACAGGTGCCAGTCTTCCTTTAACACAGGGACCCTGCTAAGTGTGCACAGGTCCACAGGTTGAATTGCTCACATCCCCGTCCACTTTGTCAATACTCATTTTTCAAATTTTGAGCCGACTTGGTTAGGCCCAGGAGCCCCTGGATTGATAGAGAAAGGCTCTAATTTTGTGAAGTAGGTTTCAGAATAATGGAAGAGGAGGGGAAAGCTATTCTAATATAGCTGGTGAAAAAAAAGAAATCAACACCTTTCCAATGTTAGTTTCCCTGCCACTGCTTTTTTGATTAGTATGCAGGAGAGTAATTATTGTTTCTTATAAAACATTTTTAAATAAAGTTGTCTTTACCTGATATTTTTAGGTAGGTGATGCTGTTTAACTATTCATATATAGTCTGGCCCTGATGTCTCCTCTTATTCCACTATTTCCTACTCACTCGATGAGGTTGACGAGATGGTTACATTTCAGTGAAGGATCCTTCATAAACTCAAGTGCTAGTTTGAGAAAGTTGACATTTGAGAAGCCACGTTGTGTTTCCATGGAAACCGCCTGCAGCTATAAGAGCAACTCTTAGTGCAGATTTTAATCACAAATGCAAGAAACACAGAACTATGCTTTCTAAATGGAAAAGAGGAGTGAGGTAATGGGAAAAATGTTGATTTGAAAAGTAATTTTTTTTTTCCTGAAAATGTAAAGCCTCAACATGCATTTGTTTATGTATATAGATAACAAGTAGTATTTCTAAATTGATTTCACCAGAGGTTCAGGCATATTGAACATAAAGCACTCTTAATAAGAGACTTCCATCTTCATTTTTAGAAGGAATTTGAGAAAGCCATTTAAAAGTCACGCTACAAAGAGCCAGTTTCATGTTATCTTAGGTGCAATGGAGTGAGGAGAGCTTGGCCCAGACTCATCTTTGCTAGGCACTAGGGACAGTAACTGTGCATTAAAAACTTATGAGGATGCTGGTATTTGAGAAATATGTTCAACAAAGACTCAGAATAAATAAGTCATAGTATTTGATGACATTTATAATGAAAAAGCAATGGAGGAAGAAGAGAAATATTTTGGTCTTCCCAGAAACATTATTGGATAAATTGGCACATTTTAAAAGTAAGTTAGGAGGTAAAAAGTATTGGCAGCTAGAACAAAGAAAATTTCTTTAAAAAAGTTTCGAAAGATCTCTTCCCTAGTCCCCTTATTAAATTTACAGAAATTTTGTAGCTTGACTATGATTAAACCTACTGTGTGTTAAATTATTTAGAAATGTTGAGTTTCCGAATGATGTTTTGTGAGATTTGTTTTAAAATTATAACAAATTGTGTTCCTTTATATATAAAAAAGAAAGATATTTTTAATGTTTTCATTAAACATTAATGAAACAGATGAAAGCTAACTAGATGATTAATGATTAGTAATGAATTTTACCAAATTTCCTAACCAATTAGTTTCCTCAGTGAAAGTCGCGGAGCACAAAAGGATCAATTGGTGAGAATCTTTTAAAAGCCTTGACATACACTACTGTGATAGTTGCTGAGTTTAATAAAGGATTATTTTAAGTGAATCATGGTGGTCAGAGACAAAAGAGAGCAAAGGCAAAGTCCCTTTCACTGTCTCGAAGACATAAATGGAGCCATCAGAAATGTGCTAGAATCATCAGCATTACCAAAGCAACTATAAATAAATGGTGACACTTAGGAGAGGGATCTATTGCCAAGCAGCAAATTCTTCATCAAGCTATAGAAATTGTAATAGAAATTATCTTTTCTGTAAATCAACAAATGTTGGGTTTTTGTTTGTTTGTTTGTTTGTTTGAGACAAAGTCTAACTCTGTTACCCTAGGCTAGAGTGCCCTGGTATCATAAGTCACTGAAACCTCAAACTCTTGCCACAGACTACAAAGTAGCTGGGACTACACCCTATGCCCAGCTAATCAATCTTTCTTTCTTTCTTTTTCCTTCTTTCCTTCCTTCCTTCCTTCCTTCCTTCCTTCCTTCCTTCCTTCCTTCCTTCCTTCCTTCCTTCCTTCCTTCCTTTCTTTCTTTCCCTCCCTCCCTCCCTCCCTTCCTTTCTTTTCTTTCTTTCTTCCTTGTACAAACAGGGCCTTACTCTCATTCAGGCTGGTTTTGAAACCCTGAGTTCAAGCAATCCACCAACCTTGGCCTCCCAAAGTGGTAGGATTACAGACATGAGCCACCAACCCAAATGATGGTATTTTTGGTGTTTCCATTTTCATGCTTGGCCTTGATGCTCATGCTTTACCCCTCCCTCTATGAACTTGTCTGCACTGTGATATAGCAGTGAGTAAAGGAAGAGCCAAGAATAGCATGATACTAATTCCAGGGGAGATGCTGATCTTAAAAACAGCTATATAACATTGCAGCCTGATGAAAAGCGTCCTGAAGAAAAGTGCAGTAGTGCGAAGGACTGGAGAGGGACAGTGTCGCTGTGAGACCTATGTGAATCAAGGAGGCAGCAAGTCTTAGGAATACCTTGGGAACGATCATTCTGGAAATGGGGAACATGCAGGATAAAGGAAGGAGGGATTTAAGGAACATCTGCTTAGGAATGTTCTAGGGATAGTAAGAGCTCTGTGGCTGAGGTGGAGAGAGCAAGGGAAGAATGAAGAAAAAACGGTCAGGACAGAGCATGCACTAGCCCATGTGGAATCTGTCGCCTAATGAGACTATTTTGAAAATTATTTCAAAATAATTCCCCTGTTTAGGGGAGTCATTTGATGGTTTTAAAAAATAAAATATCATGGATGACACAGATGCTAAGACAAGGAGAGGCCGTAAAGTTCCAAAAATAGAAATAAGCAGATTGAGAAGTTATCACTGCAGCCAGAGAAGAGAAGGTGGGTTGTAGGAGCACAGTGACCCATGGGTGGAATGAAGAAAGTTCATATTTAGGACACATTCTGAAGGTAGAACTGAAAGATTTTGAACAAAGAGGTGGATTAACAGATGTGAAATAAAGAGGGGAATTAAGATTGATTCCAAGAATTTTGGTACAAGGAATAAAGACTATACTCATGCTACATCCTTGGAAATCAAATATTTAAACAAAATTTGTGTTAACTTTGAGAAATCCAAGTGCAGATTCGATACATGAGCCTGAAAAATCAGGGCTCTAGATACAGTTCTGGAAGTTGTATGCACACATATCCATGATGGCTAATGCTGTGGAATCAGACCAGGTCCTCCAGCGAGGGAATGTGAGTAGAGACGAGACGGAGAAGAACCAAGAACTGGAGCATGGCCAGCTTCGGTGGCAAAGAAAGGCAGTTGGGTGTTGCAAGGAAGACTGAAAACAAGAAGTAAGTTTGGGAAGAAAAACTGAAAGTGAGTGATTTCACCAAAAGTGAATAAAAGGAAAATGCTTGCTTGCAGGGGAGGGGGTGGGGGGAGCAAGTGATTGATTGTGCCCCTGGTGAGGGTTTGAATAAGATGTAGAATGAGAACTGCCTTTTGAATTTGGCAATTTGGAAGTCCCCAGGGACCTTAGTAAAACAGTTTTAGTGGAGTGGGAGGAAAGAAAGATCCAAAAGAGAGTGGCAGGAGAAATTGAAGAAAGAGTCCTCACTACTCCGCTGAGAGGTTTGCTGTAAAAGGGGGGAGCGAGCTGACATCTGCGGGGAGATGATGCTAGGAAAGGCTCTGCTGTGTTTCGTGATGGGACTTTTACATATGCTTCTATTCAAATGGAAAATATTCCATAGGGAGAAACTGATGAGGAGGAGGATGATGGTGAGGAAACAATTCCAGGAGCAGTCTTTGAGGAGAGCAGTAATGAGGTCAAATGCACAATTCAGAAGATGGTGTAGGAGCATGGAAAGTTCATCCACTGTAACAGAGATAGGGTTGAATAGTTAAGAAAAGAAAACGTTGGGAGATTGGAATACTTGTTCAGGGGAGGACGTAAAATTCTCATCTTAAGACTTCTATTTCCTCCAGCATAGATGGAGTTTCAGGGATTTGGGAATTTATGAGTTTCATATTGCTAGGTAATAATGTCATTGGAAACTTAACAGCTTAAAAAACATATATTTACTATCTTCCAATTTCTGTGGGTTAAGAGTCCAGGATTGATCTAGCAATTAAGATTTCAGCCAAATCTTTGTTTTCAAAACTTGCCTGGGGAAGGATTCGCTTTTGAACTCGTGTGGTCAGTGGCACGATTCTGGTCCTTACGGACTGATACACTGACTGCCTTAGTTACTTAAGGCTGCTGAGCAGAGCTCGCCCTCAGTGCTTTGCATGTAAGTCAGTGTTATCACTTGGCACATGAGGCTGTTGGTGTTTTAAAAACCAGCAAGGAAGAAAATTATCAAAACCAGTAAGGGAGAAAGTCTTCTAGCAAAACAGACACTACCATCTTCCGTATCACAATCACGGGTGTGACGCCCAGCCACCTCTGCAGTACTGTGTTAGTTAGAACCAAGTCCCAGGACATGCTCACACTGAAGGTGGAAAATTACACCAGAACTCAAGTCCCAGTTCAGGTGATCAGGGTGAGTTTGCAGGCCTTTCCTATAGCAAACAGTGATTAAGGAGTATTCAGTGCCATTTGGAGATACGTTGAAGAGGGATATGGGGTTCAGGCTTCTTGTCAGGGGACTAAGATAAACAGGATTACAGGGCACAATTGTAATGACAGACGGCATAAATGTAAATACCAAGTTACTGTTTACATTTCATTATCTCCCTTCAAGTTTGTCAGTTTTGAAATAAACTTTAGTCTTATGGTATATCACATGTTTTCACAAATTAAAAATCTTCTTTCCTTCTCTTTTTTTTCCTTTTGGAGACAGGGTCTCACTCAGTCACCCCAAGTTCAGTGCTCACAGCAACCTCAAACTCTTGGGCTCAAACTTGAAATTACATCACTCCCTATTTGTGTTTTGAAGAGAGCATGTTGATTACAGATTAATCATAGATGAAGATGAAATTCATAACTAATATTTTTGAGAAACTACCAACCGTGCTTTAACTTTGTTATTTCTTCAGCCTTCAAAGCATCTTATAAAGCAAGGGAATTATCAATTTATGAATTGAAGAGAAAAATTTAAACGACACATTATCCTGCTTTGTATTCCAATTGTTCAGCCCATTAAAAAAATGGTCTTAAGAAATGTCATTTATAATATTAGTGGTTTTTTTTTTTAAGAAAGGGAGGAAACTAAGAAAGAAAAAAAAGGAGGAAGGAGGGAAGGCAGAGGAAAAAGACAGAAAGAAAGGAAGGAAGGAAGAGAAAGAAAGGATGACTAGAAGGATGAGAAAAAGAACCCCTAGAGAGTTGTTAATTTGAAATAATGTGCCTTTAAAATTATTCCCATGGTGTATATCATTTATTGGGTGAAATGTCACTGCTACATTATCAGCACACTTGAAGCCACTTAGGTAAAATAAGTTTCTCAAATTTACAGTTAAAATATTTTATTTCTAACAGCAGAATAATTAAGAAGGCAAGATGCTTCTAAATGACAAATAAAAACTCATCTCTAGAGTTCTTGGAAATCTGTGCACAATGAAGAAGAAATATTTCATCTTACAAAATCTTGGATTAGTGCCTACAAAAGTTAAAATTTGAAAAAAGACCATAATGTGGCAGGGTATCATTAAAGAAAATCAATATTTTCTTGGTTATCTTAATAATAAATGATGCCATAAGGCTGAATAATAAAAGAACAGTTGTCAATCAGTGAAAGATACCGTAATTAAAGAAAACATTTTGAGTATTTAATTAATGATAAAGAGGTGGCTGAGATCAATCCATAGTGCTATAGTAACATCTGTAGCAAATCAGTTACTATTTGAATAAAAGGAATGGCTTATTTTGTAAGAGGAATATTTATAGAGGAAAAGTTAAAGAAGCCACAGGAAACTTCAGGACATAAAAAAAAAAAATCTCTGTGAACTGGTATGAGATGTTACTACATTTTGCAAGAAAATAATTCTGAAATTCATTCCAAAATGTCAGGTCTTTTAGTAGTATTCAGGTATCTACAAAAATATTTGCTACTCTTCTTTATAGAAAATAACATATATTTCTAAGAAATATTTTGTTATTACTATTCAAAAAGCCCTGCTGTACATGAGCTGAAACTTTTTTTCTTTGTTTGACTTGTTTACCCACAGGCCAGAGCCCTTGCTAGCCCATGCAAGGAGTTTTTGTCACCTACACAGCACTGTAGAGATAAGCACCCCATGCTCAGACATGGCAGTTCGCTTCAATGTGCTCCCCCAGGAGATTGATTCTGAGAAAGATTTCTTCAAAGGTGGAGCTTCTGCACCTGCCTATAGATATGCAGAAAAATGCAGAATTTCTCTTTGAAAGGAATTCTGGAGAATCAGTGGGTTGCAGCTGGAAGTTGAAAAACCTGTTTTCTAGTGTTGGGTTCTGTTCTCTGTCTTCTTCCTTCATTAACTTTATAATTTCTAGTTTCTCAGTTTGGGCCAACAAGAACAGACAGCCAGGCTCCCTTATGTTTTTACTCTAAACAAAATCAATTGTATATGTTTCCTTAGCTTTCACACTAAATTATAATCTTAAATGGTAGCTTCCTAATGCTACTTCACTTCTTTGTATCTGTGTTAAATTCTTACTGAATGTTTGAAAGTATATAAGATAATCAGTAAAGTTAGGCCTGGTCACCGACCAGAGTGAGTCCCGACCTCCCTTCAAATCAATCATCCCATCTGCAGTTTCTTCTCCCTGTGTCTCTGATCAGAGGCTCCAAGAACCCTTTCAAGCCACACCAGAGAAAATACTGGATTCCCATAGAAAGTTCTGCTGGATCACACATGCTCGTCAATAACTGTTCTAATCAGGGGTTAGAAGCACCCAGGTAGGACTGTTGGCCCATTTTTCTCTTCTTAACTATTCCGCATTTCTGTTTTACCCATTGGTCTTCAATACATTTATCACCTTAATTAAATGAAAGTTCAATGGTTTCTGTCCTCGAACAGTTCCCCTTATGGGAAATCCTAATTCATGACAAAGTCTCTGTGTACTTGTATAAGGATTTATCAGAACACAATGACAAATATTCAAAAATTGCCTATCATAAAACTTGTTTTTCTGGAAAGAACATCCTATGGAATTCGGCTGTTTAGAATTTAATTCACAGGTATAAACTTAGACAAGTTTACTGAACTACCTTCTTCAATTAGTAAACTGGTGGAAAGAAAATAATCTATGTCATAATGAGTGCAGCACACTTGAAATATTTCCTGCCTCACAGTTAGAACTCAGGAATCCAACCAGGCTGTGCCTGTGCTTGTTGGCATGTGGCATGTTCATACTGAGAATTTTAAGGGCAACTCTTCTTTGAGTATTTTTTTTTTTGAATCTTCAGAAAATACTGACTCTCACCTTATTATTCCTCTACTATATTCACCTCTATTTTGAGAGTAAAGCCACTATGTTCAGTTTTGTTAATAAGGAGTCATGAGTAATCTTTCAGTTTCGTGATTAATCAAAAAGGAATGTGTACTGGCCGAGGGAATGGAGAAGGACAGAGGACAGACAGCACGGTCCAGGGTAGAATTGGGGAGTCAAAGTAAGTCGTCAGGCTCTTTGCCCAGCCCTTGCTTTCACTTCCCTCTGTGTGTTGGTTTTGTTCTAAGAAAAGCAGCTTTCTGTGCAGCACAGAATATATTGTCCGCGGAGGCCTCCAGCCTGGGTCCCTAACATCCAGCGGGACGTGGTTCGCTTCCCTGGCCTGGTGCCGTCACTCCGTAGACAGAGAAGACCAGTTTGCCAGAATGTATCTGATGTCCAGTCCAATGGTCCAGGGGTTAATGACTCCACTAGGACCCCCAGAGTAGGGAAATGTGGTTGCTCAAAGTTAAAGGAGAAATTTTGATTGGAAAATGTTAAGAAACACTTGGCAAAGAAAAGCAACACGTATCTTCTGAGAAAATGGTTGTTTTGCTTCTAAACTTTGAGCTTCTTGAGGATGAGAATTGTGCTTATTTCCTCATGTGAAACTAAGCACACTCTATTTGGGCGTCCTCAAATTACGGCCCGTGGGCCACATGCAGCCCACCTAGGACATTTATCCAACCGGCCTGGTGTTTTTGCAGCCGCCGTCTGTCCTGCTGAGCAACCCACTCGTCCTGGGGCCACAGTCCGGCCCTCCAACAGTCTGAGGGACAGTGAACTGCCCCCCCCCTTATGTTTGTTAAATGATAGGAAGGGGTGTGATTTTAAATAAAGTAGAGTGACCGAAGAAGGGCTCACAGGAAGATGACATTTGAGCGAAGCCAACTTCCTGCTTTCTTCAGCTTTCAGCTGTTCTTCCTCTAAGCCCCTCTTACTGTCCCAGGATCAGCCTCAGGTACTACAACAGTGTTTACTTGGCACGTCTTAGTCTGTCCTGCTCTGTGGTAGTCCCTTAATCCCTGTTCGTTTCATGATCGTGTATGGATTACTTGTCCGCTATTTTGCAGAAGGCCCTTCAATTCGTGTTTGTCAGCTCGGCGCCTGTGGCTCAATCGGCTAAGGCACCAGCCACGTATACCTAAGGTGGTGGGTTCGAATCCCCAGCCCGGGCCCGCCAAAACAACAATGATGGCTGCAACCAAAAAATGGCCGGGCGTTTGTGGCGGGCGCCTGTGGTCCCAGCTACTTGGGAGGCTGAGGCAGGAGACTCGCTTGAGCCTAGGAGTTGGAGGTTGCTATGAGCTGTGATGCCATGGCACTCTACCCAGGGGGACAGCTTGAGGCTCCGTCTCAAAAAAAAAAAAA
>CAUYQV010052051.1:0-17583 GCA_963574575.1 Galagoides demidoff
CACACTTCTTGGGTGTGGGACAGAATTATAAGAGGGACTTAACAAATCCAAAGATTGTAACCTAACACCTGGTACCCTCAAAGTCACCTGAAACAATAATAAAAAAGAAAGAAAACAATAACTCGTGGGATATATTCATGCACTAACCCCTGTGTTAGAGCAAATTTTGTTTATTAAGGAAAACGTACAGGCTAAATTGAGAGTCCCTTATATTAAGTTGTCCTAAATGGCCTATTCAATGTTTTTAAAGAAGATTTCAATCCTAGTTCCTGGAAGTCACACAATATAATACTGTCCTTCATGTCCAAATGTTGATGCAAGAAGCCCTTGTCAGAAAAGTTTAACCTTTTGATAAATTACGCTGAGCTTATCTGAATACTTTATTGAGAATTGCCCAAAGGAAATGCAGCCTATTGTGTTCTCTAGGTAGTCTACATTTAATCAAATCCTCTGAAAGCAGAATATTTAAACCATATCAGGTTAACTTGTCAAAGAACTGTCTTTATTGAACTTGTTCTATGGCTGTGATACTGACCTTCATTTTGAGGGTATAACGACCCTGTATATAAACCTGGCATACTTTCCTTGTCAGTTTGCACATATTGGCAATGTATTGAGTGTAGTGAGTAAAAACCGGAGTAAAATTGTAAAGACTATTGTACCCAGTGCCAAGTACAAAATAATAATCTATTAACATAAATATACATATATATATATATACAATAGTATAATTGATTAATCTACTTAACTATATTGTCAGTTGGCCATTTGACACTTCTGCTAAATGTTGTTTGTATATCTAAAATATTTTAGGCTAATCCTCTCCCCACCCATTTTTAGGATCATTCCAATTTCTATTGCACATGTTTTATTTCAAGTTCACCTGCAGCCGTGTGTTGACTCTGTTGTCTGTGCATAGGGAATTGCTTTTTGCTTTTTGTAATCAATCATTCTATAATGAGGTATAAGCACACATGTGCATTGTCCTATGTCAACTAGTTTATCTTTAACTCATAATTCATAATTTGTTCAGGCTTCTATGATAATGACTCATTGAAATCATAGTAATTATGCATTTATCTTCATACAATAGCTGTTGCCATCCATTAGTTCTTAAGGAGCTAAATTTCAAAGATTTATACAGAAGATAAACTCTATTACTCATTAGTGAATGTGCATTGATTATTTTTGAGTAGTCTTTGGTAAATATTTATTTTTACATCTGTTCTTCAACGAGGCTTTTAAATTTTCCTTAGACGAAAGGTTTAACTACATAGAATCATTCTTATCTTCACATAGATCTTACTAAGGAGATATTGCTACCATTCAAAATATAGATATTCTCCAATAGGGGAAAATGTCAAATATCATGCTAAGAAGAGATTTTTACATTCTTTCTTCTTTCAACATTTTATTCCTTTTTCAGGTCTATCATTAGCTTTTCCTTGAATGCCATGATGAAACGCATGGGTTGATACAGAAATATTTTATTGTAGAAAGTAAAGACTATGCAAAAGGCACCAAAAGCAAAGGCCCATCACCAATACAAGATGGCAGAACAGAGTACCTGTAAACCCCAAGAGTAATTGTGAACTTAAATTGTCTAAAAATTTTCTCTCAATTTCTTATGTTTGTGGGAAAATAAAGACTACTGCTTTTGCTCTGGGACATTGCCCCAGGGTTTTTATGGGTTTTTTGATGGCATTTATAATTAGGCTGTTAAAGAGGATAAGACATTTGCTCATGATCTTTCTATAATGAATTAAAAGGAACTGATGGGTTTCTGGTATCCCTATCAATCCTTGTTTCTCTGAAATTCATAAACTCTTTCTCAGACTTCTCTAGAGTTCCAATCTAACTATGATAGTTGGACATAAATGTATTCAATATTTCAATGCCCCAAATTGTTGAAAACAATTGCTGCTCAGGCTGAGATACACCCCCCCCCACACACACACACACACAGACTTAGTCTGCTATAACAAACAAAATGCGATGATTATGACTTAAACAACAAACATTTATTTTCCACAGTTCCAGAGAGGAAGGGAAGGCCAAGATGAAACTGGTGGCTGATTTGATAACTGGCAGGACCAGCTTTCTGATTCAGAGAAGGCCTTTCCCTTATGGTTTCTTCACATGATGGTAACAAGGGGCTTTGTGGGGTCTTTTCATATGGGTACTATTCCCATTCATAAAAGCTTCATCCTCTTAACCTAATTACATTACAAAGGCCCCAACTCCTATAACCATCATCTTGGGGGTTAGGATTTCAACATATAAATTTAGGGGGCAGAAACTCTCAGTCCAGAAGTACTTTTTTCATGTTGTGAATAGTTTTACTTATTTGCAAAACCATTTAAGAGACAGTATATTATGTATTTCAATCTTTAATGATACCAATGGACATGTGATTTCTATCATTCTATTTGGTCGAACAAATTTTAAAATGTTTTAAAATTTTTCCTTGAGTACACATTTTTTAAAATTTCCCGTTAAATACTTGACATGAAGCAACGTGTGTACCCAAAGATTAATCATATATCAGCTGAGACCAAAATTGTGTGCCAGATTCTATTATGGAGCACAAAAGGCTGATTTACAGTGGCCAAAGCTTTCTGAGGCTGGAGAGAAATGGCAGATGGAAAATATGTCAGATATAAAAATTTTACAAAGGATTGAAGAATGAAATCAAATGCCAGGTATTTCTCAATCTTGTAATAAGGCATATTTCTCTCCTAGAACACTTGCCTTACGGGCCTTACTTTTGGCTTCTACCCACATGACATGCTGATCTACAAAGGTATAAGCCTTATGGTAAGTGTTGTTCTAATAATTCTTAAATTTTAACAGAGTCAATGCTCATAACAGCAATGCTTATAAAATTTTGTAAGTACTATTATTTTATCTATTTTACAAATGAGGAAACTGTACCAAAGAGTAATAAAATAACTTGCTAGTGAGGCATGGATAGTGTCCCTCATCTAGCTTTAGCTCTGAGTAAATCCCTCCTCATGGTATCCATAGCACCACTGTTTGCCCTAGAGTCCTTAAGATGATAGCCACTCCCTCCAGTAGTAATTTCAAATGAAACATGACAACATTTGAGGTGTGAAAATTCAGAGTCTGCAAAATGGAGCAAGTGATGCCACCTAGAAGTGTGGGGAAGTTAACTTCAAGGGGGATGAATTTTGATCAATAAGAAAAAAAGAAAATAGAAAGGAGTCAGGCGGTTAAATTCCTTACATTCCCCTTCTTTCTCTCTCCCACAGACTGTGATAGTTTGCCTGTGGGAATGGATCTCAGGTTGGAAAGGATTATCTGTTGAGTAATGGTTTCTCATGCTGGCTCTGTGTGAACCATAAAAAAAGCCCAGTAGCATCTTAGTCTCCATTTTCCTTTTTTTGCAGTTTTTGGCTGGGGCCAGGTTTGAACCTGCCACCTCTGGTATATGGTGCCAGTGGCCTCCCTACCCCTTGAGCCACAGGCGCTGCTGCCATTTGCCATTTTTTCTTTTTGTTTCTTATTTTCCTCAAAATCTCTGTTGTGGGTGTAAATACCCAAACAGAGCACCCATGTTTTCATTTTTTTCCTCAGTTTCTGTTTAATAGTAACTTGAGATCTCTACCTATAATCAACATTGTTAGCTGAGTAAGGATTTAAACCCGGATAATTGACTATATAATCTCCACTGTTCTCTACTGATGCTAGTATGAAATCATGATGCTGTGTTACAGATATGAAAACAAGCTATTTATGCTGAATTTGCATAAATAATCAGAAGGTTTGCACTAGAAAACTACAGGAGATGTCAGTATTTTATCCGTGGCCTAACATTTCCTCAAGACTGGTAACGTTTTCCCTCATTCCTGAACACAACTTCACAGGACAAGGTTCAGATGCAAAATCATCCTTTCTTACTATTTAAAAATGAAAAGTTCATTTTATAGAAGACTCCTTACCAGACTTCCCCTAATATGTCCCTGGCCAGAAGTGCTGCGCACACTCACACCTACCCTGATACCAAGGGAGGGATGGGGGTGATTTCAGAACATCCTCATATAGTCTCTGCTAATTGGGACTGGAGACATTTTCTGTTAAGCCATGGCTGTGCAAAGGACTACAGATATATGTAAATAAGACAACAATTATCTTAAGAAGGGAGTCATCTCAGAAGTTAAATACAGCAGAACAGAAAAACAGATAGCCTAAGACCCTAGAACTCTGTAAACTACAAAACTAACCCAGCACTCCTCCTTAAAGAATTATGTTGATCATTACATGTTAATCATTATATTCCTTGTTACTCACAGTACTTATCAACGCATAAGTGATAATGAGAAATTTATAGGTGCCTACATATTAAAAACATATCATGTTAGTTTATCTGAAGGGTCACCACAGTTCTACAATAAAGTTTATAGAAACAAAATGCCGTTCTCATAGCATTCTTAAATCAGTACCAGAATGGAAAAGTTTGAAAATGTAGAATACCTACTACCCTCAATAAGATCTTTTCACTGTACTGCAGAATTGGGAATTTTTAGTTTAATAAACACTGAGATGAATATTAATTAAGAATTCCTCTGGGGTAATATAGTTCTAAACTACACTGAACCATTTCAACATACATATTTATGACTCATTTAAATATTCACTTTTCTGTTCTTTCAATACTGATGATTTTGTTTTAGTTTATCAAGGCATTTTTTTTTTCAATATGTAAACCCCTCACATAAAATTATCATCCCATGTTATTGAATAAAGTAAACATATTCTTTTTTATTATTAAATCATAGCTGTATACATTAATACAGTCATGGGGTACAGTGTGCTGGTTTTATATACAATTTGAAGTATTTTCATCAAACTGGTTAACACTGTCTTCATGGCATTTTCTTAGTTATTGTGTTAAGACATTTATATTCTACATTTAGAAAGATTCACATGTACCCTTGTAAGATGAACCATAGGTATGGTCCCACTAATCATATTTATCTTTAATATAGCATATTTTTACACTATAAAGGTGGCAAAAAATAAATCCTCACCATATCTAATACAAGTGTAGATAGCAACTTTTTCTCATTTTAATTAAATTATTGTTTTTGCTTAGGCTGGTCAAAGATAAGTTAGTCAATGAATTTGGCATAATAAATCTTATATTTTGTTACTTGTATTCTTTTCAAATGAATTCTCTACTCAATAATACTGGAATTAACCTTTTAAATATTATAATTGATTTTACCACTTATTATTAACACTTTTAGTAAATATACTATTATTAATACTTTATTTGCTTAAAAATAACATTTTTCATAGGTACATATGAGTAACATGTTACTGAATATTCACCATCCTGTTATATAGCTATGACAAGATGCATGCTATTATTATTGGAAGGGACTTTGGAAAAATGAAGAAATAATCAATAATTCATATTCCCCTATTACCTATAATAAATTAATAGGAACTGGGAGGTTTATATATATATAAAACCTTATAAGGGTGAAGTCATCATGGTTCGTATTCCCTAAAGCTAAAGAGTCATTACCCTTGCAAATAACATTAATTCTTTAGTAGATGAAGAGTAACATCTAAATTTTAAATTAAAATCTCATTAGACCTTCACTGAAATATTTGCTAATAAAATACAAACATACTTCTCATTTCCTTTCACCAGTAAGAAAATGCCTTTCCTAGAGGTCTTCTTATGAAATATTAAATAATGGGTAATGTAATATGATGCAATCAATTCCATGAATGACCTATCTAACAAGTATATTTTTAAAGCTGGGTAACTTTTAATGGCTGAAAGTACATCTTTAGTTGCAAAAAAATCAAAGATTCTAGATAACACTAGCAAAATATAAATGGGACACCTCATGGAGTTATGTAGTCCAAAGTCAGCTTTCACCTTGAAGATGTATTTAAAAATAACTAAATTTCACCCTAATTTTAATGGTTGCAGGGGATGAGAGATGAATGAAATAAAGTATAGAGCCCACCCTTTATAGAAAATATAGTATGATACATAAAGCTAACATCTCTAGGTGTTATACTTCACTTGTAGGTTGAACAAGAAATAATCTTGAAAAGTAGAAATTAGCAGCAAACAAAACTTTCCACTGTCACTTAGATATTGGGTAAATGCAGAAAAAAAAAAAATCTGATTCAAATAAAGACCACAGGGCGGCAGTTATGTGGAGTCACGCATAATTGTAAAGTCTTTGTATAATTTTGAAACACACAAATTATCTCTTTTAAAATAGTCTTCAGTTGACATTCATTCCCTACAACTGCTCAAAGACCGTGGAATCTATTTCAGAAAGAAAACAAATTCACATTGACTTAAATTATCATTATAGATAAAATGCAAAGACATTTTGTGGCCCAAACTCATACAGCATTCAATTAAATAAGAAACAGTAGTAGTGAATTAGTAGAAAGAATAGGCATTAGAAACAGACATGAAGAGTTCAGATGTTTATAGACACGATATTAGGCACATTCAAAATAATTTAGGGAACACAAAAGAAGTTGCAAAATAAGATAAATTGTCAGGAAATTGTGTAAAATATTTTATAATATGTGTAGCTTTATAAAGGTGGCAAATAGACTTTGTATATATGAAAAAAACATGATGGCCAGATTAAGGAATGGGTAGATTAGATAAAGAACATATTAAATACAACTGAATAGAAAAGATTGTTATCGGGAAGATAGATCTGATTAAACTATTGGAAATGAAAGCAAATAAATTAAATGGAAAAAGTGTGAAAGGGAAGTTAAGCACGATGTAGGGTAGGATACGTTGATATATCTATCTTGTCACATTTCCCGAAGGACCTAGACTCAGAGCATAAGGAACAAAATCCAGTGTGCACAGAAAAGATATTTAACAACTCTTCAAAAATGTGTGAAAAAAACACTCCACAAATTTCAGATTCAGAAAATCCAATGACTCTCAAGGTTGGTAAGAAACAAACAAAACTGTGCCTGAATATATCTAGAAAATCAAACTCAAAGGAACATTCTTTTTATTAAAAAGCTGTGCCAAGTAGATGGGGAGTTCTGGGGTGGATTAAGCACTTTTAGATCTAGTAACTAGACCAATGCAACACAGTGAATGTAGAAAAATTTGCCCTTGGATTCTGTAGTCGGACAAGTCTGCATTAGCCCAGTATATTTTGTATACCATTTCCATATTGGGAGAATTTTCTATATTTCTTTAATATGTACTTTTTTGATGTGAAATCCAGAAATTGTAATACCATTGCTTATAAATAAACAAATATAGTTATTGCCAAAAAGTTCACTCATGCATGACTTTCATTCATGAGAGAGAAATATGTAAAGAAATAACTGTGTGGATTTCATTTTTTTCCTCATGGGATAGCGGAAACTTTTTCTGAATTTAGAGGCAGAAATTAATGATTTACTTGAACCTGGTGCCCAGAATGAACTGTTCAAACTGCTCTGATTAGATTCTGCTCCTTCAATTCATGCTCTAGCCCAACTAGTGAATCTGTGATTCAGCAAATATCATTTAATAAATGAAATGTGTAGCTAAACTTGCAAGTGTAGGCTTTAACATTTTCTTCCAAGAAAATTGCTTATGACAGAAATTGGAATTTGTTGTGGTTTTAGTGCTCATTTCCTCAGGGAATTAGAATCAAGGATATGTCGGCTGGCTTTACTGTATTTGAAGAATATCAAATATCCAGCTAGTATCAGAGTGGGACTATTTCTAAATCATCTGCAATGAAGTGTAAGGTGATAGCCACTAACTGGCTATAGACAAAATGAGAATAAAAATTCACAAATTTCAAGAGGAACAAAAGAACTGGCTAATTCATTTTTCTACATTTAGTAGAGAATTTGCAGAATGAGAATAGCTGTTTAAGCAGTCTTAAGTTTACAACACAAAGTCTGCTATAAGAAATAGATATATTTTTTTGGAGCACAGTAGTGTTCTTTCCATGAATACTGCCATTCTGATGACTGATAAAAAGCATCTATTCAACTATCTATTCAGTATATTTCTATACGTATGCAATAGCTAGTTTCCCACAGAAAATATAAAATTCAGAATGAGAACAAGAACCATAGAATTGTAGTAAAAAATAAATGGTGGCTCTCCACTGCTATGCTAACAGAATAAAAATAATGAACAAGGAGGTATTGCTAAAAGATGGTATAAAACCCCTTCAAATCTCCTGCCCATTTTGGCAATAAAACAAAGGTCAAGAAGGTAAGATGTGCAAACTGTTGATTCTCAAGCATACCCCTCCCCATCAATATCCCACATTGTGTGTCTGCAAATTTCAAGAAAAAGGAAGGAAGGAAAGGAAGGGAAGGAAGACAGGGAGAGAGGGAGGGAGGAAGAGATCCAGCGAGAAAGAAAGAGGGAGAAAAAGAAACTTGACAGAAAGCAGAGAGCAATAAGAGGTGGGTAGGTGGCACAATGTGCTTTCTAAGGTGTGGTAAAACCCCAGTCTTTCAGGCATGTTATTCTCTTTTCATTCATTTGCTTTGTATTTGCATATATTCACAAGGTTCAAGTGCAATATTGCTGTTTTGTTATATTCAATTTTGGTGAAGTCAGCATCTTCAGTGCACATTCTACCCATCTAGCAACGTCTTACCATCCAAACTTCTCCCAGAATTCTGAGTCTCCCTTGTCCGTGATTCCACACTCTGTGTCCATGTGTACACATAGCTTGGCTCCCACTTATGAACAAGTATATGTAGTGCTTGCCTTTATGTGTCTGAGTAGTTTCACTTAAGAAAATGGTCTCTGGTTTCATGCTTATTGCTATAAAGACATGATTTCATTCCACTTTTAAGGCTGAATAGTTTCCTATTGTATAAACGTACCATGCTTTCTTTACTCAATACTCCATTGATTATCACAATAAATATACTACTGCAGGAATCTTTTCTCATATATTGATTTCTTTTTCCTTTGGGTAGATACCCAGAAGGAGGATTGTTGGATCATGGTAGTTCTATTTTTAGTTCTTTAATAAATCTACATATTGTTTTCCACAGAGGTTTCACTAATTTACATTCCCATCAGTAGTTTATATGAGTCAATTTCCTCTTCATCCTAACAAGCATTGATTAGTTTTTATAGTTTTAATAGTAGCCATTCTGATTGGTGTTAGGTTACTCTGAAATCAGATTTCTTCTTGTACTCCTTTGGATAAGCCACTCATATTTTATATATGTATACATATTTATGTATTGCTCAAAATTTATAATATGTAATTTACACTTTAATATTTTATTATTATTTTAATAAACTCTTATTCTTTAATATTTACTTATCATGTAAATATTATGTTTATGTACACTTAAACTATAGGTGTACAAGTGTGAGTAGAACTTGTCTAAAAGCAGAGGTCCCCAACCTTTTGGCACCAGAGATGAATTTAATGGAAGACTTTTTTTTTCCACAGGTGGAAGTGGGTTTGAGGGAGAATGGGATGGGACAGGAAGTGTAGCTGAGGTGGTGATGCCAGTGATGGGGAACAGCTGTATAAATAGATGAGGCTTCTTTAGCTCCCCTGATGCCCACCTCATCTTGTGCAGCTGGTTTATAACAAGCCATGGGCTGGAATATTTTTGGCACCAGGGACCAATTTTATGGGAGAAACTTTTTCCACACATAGGGGAGAATGAGACAGGAGGCAGAGCTCAGGTGGTGACGCTGTGTGGCCTGGTTCCTATAGGTTATAGGCTGGTACTGAATTGTGACCCTGAGGTTAGGGACTGCAAGTCTCAAAGGATGAATATTATATCATTCACAGCAGAGAAGAAAGATACTATAATTGAAACAGTGAAACATAAGGTCCTTTTAAAATTCATGTTTCAATATAGTACAAATCTTGCATTTTCTGGACTTTTGAGCTTCATCTTCTGTACTGAGATATTTGAAGTAGGAAACTATGAGTTTTAATATGCATAGTTTAGAAATGTTTACTGTGGATTAAATTCTGTTCTAAGCACTTTATATGAATTAAAACTTTCAATATTCACCTAGTATTTATATATAAATAGTGATTACTATTACCTTTGACATTTTATAAAGGAAAAAGGTAAGCTCTGAGACCTGGGCAAAGATCTACCTCGCCTCATAAGAAGGTAGAATTGAATATAATAAGCTCTCTCCCCAAGCAAGGATCTTAGCCATTGTGCTGTATTGTACATACATTATGAAAAATATCCAAGGTTTGGTTCTCTGTTTAATTTGTCAGTTCTGTCTTCATTTATATCCAAGACCGGAACATATGAAACCTAAGATTATTGCCTTAGAGTACTAGCATAATCTTCATCTTTTACCTGTAAGTCAGCCTCTCACAAAAGTGTTAATATAGCCAGAGGCCTAGCCACTCGTTTTAATGTGAGTTGGCAATCCATATTATCTACATTTTATTTATCATCCACATGATACATCAAAAACATTAAGGCTTTTAAATCCTATTGTTTGTGGTCTTGGTCGACTCGGATCAGTAAGCATTTCAGCAAACACTGAAATAATCATATTTGGATTACATTTCAGGTAAAATTTACAAACAACTTTTGGAAGTATATAATCCTTTTATCAAACTTTTGAAATTTAAACAAAGTGCTTTTAGTCATGGGAGTGTTTTTGTTGTCGGCAAAATAAAATCTTATGTCCTTCTAAGTTTATATTCTACAAAGCAGAGATGCTAATTGAACATTTATATGGCTTTGTCAAAATACAGAATTTTAATAGGGAATGATAACAAATAATGCATAATCAAAATAATTTGTATAATTCATACATAATAACCAAGTTTCTACATATCACTTAATTCAATTAAGATAAAGACTAAATTCAACAAATACCTTTTAATTCTCCCTGCATTTGTGTTTTCATAATTGCCTAACACTATCTTTGTTTTCTTAGAATTTAGTTTTACTTTTATTCAATGCCAAAACTTAGCTATTATGTGAATGCAAATAGTAGCCCAGTGTTTACTTATATCCACAAACATGAATAACTTTTCTCAGTATGCTATTACACAGAATGATTTAGAATCAATCTCTAGGTCCATACTGGGGTCCCTCTAAGAAACAAACCACTTTTTCCTAGTAACCCCAACTGTCATTTTGCCGTTTAGACTACTTCTGCCACATAGGATATGTGAAGGTCCTTGGTGGGTCTCCTTTCACAGCTGTGTGTGTATGGATAGTATAGAAGTGTGGGGTTTGATGCCATATACACACACTCTGCAATACACACACGAGGCATGCTATTGAAAGAATTATCTGCTATTTGAATATATCATATTTTAAAAGTTTTTGTATCTGGAATTCTATTACTCCAGCAAAGCCTCAAATCATGTGTGCTTTCATGTTGCCAAGTCATACTGTACCACTCTCAATTCACAGAGGAATAGACAGCAGGGAAATAAAGTATATTAAGGTGATCATCAAGCTGGAGGGTAAAGAACAGAACAGGGGATTGCAAATCAGGGGACAAAGAAAACAAAACAAAATAAATTTTTAAAAAATCATTAAGTATAGAAAGGTGCTGTAGTGGTGGGGCTGGGGAGGTTGGGTGAACGCTAGAGGAAAAAAAAATGCCACAAGCAAGATTTATCATAATCATTCAAGAAAGGCTTGCGTGAGGATATTAAATCTGCCTGGGAGACCTGAGTTCCAGGCCTTTGGGGGGTTAAAGCAGAAGAAATAGATGATCTGGTCATATATTGCTGGAGGACTCAGATCTCACAAGAGGTGATGAGATGATAACAATAACAGCGAAAGAAAAAAAAACCTAGAATCCAGCATCTGTGCATAAAACATTTTATACAGAAATACATGATATTTTCACTGTTAGGCTCTTTGGTCTTTAGGGAATTGCAATTTTATATCATCATAGATGTATCAACAAGGCAATAGCATTTACTCTTCCCATTAAAATTAGATAATTGTATAAAATACCAACACACAACCTTTTTCTAAAGGAAATTAGTTTTATTTCTCTAAAAGCAGTGATAGAGATTTTATTGATTTATAAGGAACCAAACCAGGGCCTAGGGGATGAGGCAATGAGCAGAAGTGCCAGGAAGGGTCACATCCCTTCAAAACCTCTTATATATGGACATTTTTATCATCTTCTCATTAAACTCTCACTTTAATTTATATTTGGTTTGATAATAATTGAGCATGTGTCCAAATACATAGTACATATTCCATTCTGTGTAAACACTTACGTTTGCTTGTTTTTTTAAAAGCATTTTTAAAAAAAACATTAAAAACATATTTGCTAAAAGATGTCTGTTTGTACAGATCTTTTTTCTTTTCCTTGATGAGGTAGGTGATGTGAAATATCTAAAACGTGCAGATATTGAGACAAAGTAGTTTAAATAATGCGTTCCCCATACATAGACCACACTCTTGAGTGCTACTGAAATCTGTGGCTGGAAACAACCTTGAGGTTAGTTGATCTCAACCCCCTGGAAAGACATAAATGTTGATTGGTCTCTACTAAGTGGAAGAGACAGGAAATTGTCTTCTTACAGCAACCTAGAAAGAAAGAAAAATAATTTTTAACTGCTTCATCAAAACGGTTTTGTTTAGTGATCCATTAAGTATTATGACCTCCATGTCTTTGTGAACAAATCAAGACTATTACTGATGTTGTTCGTTTAATTTCTTGTTTATGTCCATTTTTACGTGGATATAATTTCTTAAAACACTTATGCTTAGGAGGCATGATTTACTTTGCATATGGTACAAGATGAATTACAATTACGTTTGCTATTGGCAAAATTAGAAGATGAGTTTTTACTGAACAATCTTTGCCTCTTCATAAGTTTAATTGGAATCATCTTAATTAGAATTGTTGGCACACAGATTTTTTTTGGGGGGAGAGCCTATTTTCATAAAATATAGCACACAAAACAACACATGTTCCTTACTGAGGATTGCAATATATGGAAAATTTTGTACCTTAGTTATGATTCCTGAAAATTTTGCTTTCAAATCTTGGCACATGGCTTGGGGGAAAAACATTTTATATACACAGTAAAATGACATTAAGAATCTAGGTGAAAATTAACTAATTAATGATTGCCTTTACTAACTTGCATCTTTATTATTTTGATTTTTACACGTTTTCATTTTGGAGAGCTTCCAGCTCCTTAAGTATGATTTAGTTCTAATCAATTTTACTTAGACAACTAGGAAAATGTGTTACTATGTTCGTGGTCTACTGATGTTTGTGTGTTATGTATTCTAGTATTTGGAATGGAAAGAAAATATAAGGGACAGTCCTGCAGATCGATGAAGTCATTTAGTATGTCAATGAACCCATTCAACAGATTGAGATCTTATCTGTCACTGGGATCCAAATCATGGTAGGTTAGGTGGAAGTGTCTAGAATCTTCCACACATTTCTGACTTAATATAAGAATAAAGGAAATACTAGCATAGCTTATGTGATACTCAAAACACTTCCACCTAAATTCAACATTGGCAATAACTTGTCTACATGTTTCCCAGCAGATAGTCTGAAAAATCCATGAAAGTTCATACTCTATTAAGGGTAGCCCCACCTACCCTTAGGAGAATCTTTCTGGAGTAAGGGGGAAAGAACCCAAGAATCAAGTTTAGTTTTCAACTAAAAGCAAAGGCCTGTGTTTAAGTGACAAGTTATTTAATTTCTATATGGACCTTACTTTTGTCAAGGGAAATGTGAATGGTCATTCATGCATTAACAATCCCAGAGTTTGAAATATTCATAAGATATTTGAATATCTGTTTCTTTCCTGCACTAACGTTCCAGTAGTGTTGATTTCTTAATTCCACACCTATGACACAATGTAATGACATTTTTTGTTATAATAAACATTAACACATTTTTTTTTTATTGTTGGGGATTCATTGAGGATACAAGATGTATCACACACTGAGACCTCAACCCCTTCCCTCCTTCCCTCACTCTACTCTTCCTTTTCCTCACCCTCCTTCCTCCTTCTCTCTCTCTCTGCTTTCCCCTTTCTCCACTCCCCCCATGTCATTAATTGTCCTTATATCAAAATTGAATGCATAGGATTCATGCTTCTCTATTCTTATGATGCTTAACTGAAAATAATGTGTTCCAATTCCATCCAGGTTAATACAAATGCTATAAAGTCTCCATTGTTTTTAATGGCTGAATAGTATTCCATGGTATACATGTACCACAGCTTGTTAATCCATTCCTGGGTTGAGGGTATTTAGGCTGTTTCCACATTTTGGTGATTATAAATTGAGCTGCAATAAATAGTCTAGTGCAAGTGTCCTTATGGTAAAAGGTTTTTTTTTTTCCCCTTCTGGATAGATGCCCAGTAATGGGATGGCAGGATCAGGAGGTCTAGCTTGAGTTCTTTGAGGTTTCTCCATACTTTCTTCCAAAAAGGTGGTATTAGTTTGTAGCTTCACCAGCAGTGTAAAAATGTTCCTTTCTCTCCACATCCATGTCAGCATCTATAGTTCTGAGATTTTGTGATGTGGGCCATTCTCCCTGGGGTTAGATGATGTCTCCGAGTGGTTTTGATTTGCATTTCTCTAATAATTAGGAATGATGAGCATTTTTTCATATGTTTGCTAGCCTTTCATCTGTCTTCTTGAGAGAAGGTTCTATTCATCTCTCTTCCCCATTAATATATGGGATTGTTGCCTTTTTTCATGTGGATTAATTTGAGTTCTCTATAGATCTTAGTTAACAAGCTTTGGTCTGATTCAAAATATGCAAATATCCTTTCCCATTGTGTAGGTAATCTATTTGCTTTGGTTGATGTCTTCTTAGCTATACCAAAGCTTTTCAGTTTAAGTAAATCTCATTTGTTTATTTTGGTTGTTATTGCGATTACCATGGCAGTATTCTTCTTAAAGTCTTTCCCCAGACTAGTATCTTCCAGTGTTTTTCCAATGCTTTCTTTGAGGATTTTTATTGTTTCATACCTTAAATTTAAGTCCTTTATCCATCTTGAATCAATTTTTGTGAGTGGAGAGAGGTGCGGGTTCAGGTTCAGTTTTTTACATGTGGATATCCAGTTCTCCCAGCACCATTTATTGAGTAGGGAGTCTTTCCCCTCTGTATGTTCTTGCTTGGTTTATCAAAGATTAGGTGATTGTATGTTGTTAGTTTCATTTCTTGGTTTTCTATTAGGTTCCAAATGTCTATGTTTCAATTTTTGTGTCAGTACCATGCTGTCTTGACCACTATAGCCTTATAGTACAGCCTAAAAATCTGGTATGCTGATGCCCTGGCATTATTCTTATTACTAAGAACTACCTCAGCTACATTGGTTTTCTTCTGGTTCCATACAAAACACAGAATCCTTTTTTCTAAGTCTTGAAAGTACAATGTTGGTATTTTAATAGGGATGGCATTGAATTGGTAGATCATTTTGGGAGTTAAAGATATTTTAACAATGTTGATTCTTCCCAACCATGAGCATGGTATGTTCTTCCATTTGTTAATGTTCTCTGCTATTTCCTTTCTTATGGTTTCATAATTTTCTTTATAGAGGTCCTTCACCTCTTTTGTTAGGTATATTCCTAGGTATTTCATTTTCTTTGAAACTATGGTGAAGGGAATGGTGTCCTTAATTAGCTTCTCATCTTGACTGTTATTGGTGTATACAAAGACTACTGACTTGTGGACATTAATTTTATATCCTGAGACATTACTCTATTTTTTGATGACTTCCAGGAATCTTATGGTTGAGTCTTTGGGGTTCTCTAAGTATAAGATCATATCATCAGCAAAAAGGGAGAGTTTGACCTCCTCTGCTCCCATTTGGATGCCCTTTATATCCTGGTCTTGCCTAATTGTATTTGGCTAGAACTTCCAGCACCATGTTGAATAGTAATGGCAACAGAGGACAACCTTGTCTGGTTCTAGTTCTAAGTGAAAAAGTTTTCAGTTTAGCTCCATTCAGTAAGATATTAGCTGTGGGTTTGTCATAGATAGCTTTGATCAGTTTAAGAAATGTCCCACCTATGCCTATACTCTTCAGTGTTTGAATTAGAAAAGGATGCTGGATTTTATAAAATACTTTTTCTGCATTTATTAGAGAGGATCATATGATCTTTGGTTTTGCTTCTGTTGATATGGTGAATAACGTTTATAGACTTGCATATATTAAACCAACCTTGCATCCCTGGGATGAAACCTACTTGATCATGATGTATGACTTTTTTGGTGGTAAGCTGTAATCTATTGGCTAGGATTTAGCTGAGAATTTTGCATTAGTAAAATTGGTCTCAAGTTCTTTTTAGCTGGGTCTTTTCCTGGTTTTGGTCTCAGAGTGATGTTTACTTCATAGAATGTGTTGGGGAAGATTCCTTCCTCCTCAATTTTCTGGAATAATTTCTGCAAAATGAGAATAAGCTCTTCTCATTTCTGATGTGAAGCCATCTGGACCAGGGCATTATTTTGTTGGGAGATTTTTTTATTTTTTCTTTGATTTCAGTTCTTGAAATTGCCCTGTTCCAGGCTAAATCTAGGGAGAGGGTGTGATTCCAAATGTTGATCCATTTTCTTCACATTATCAAATATCTGGGCATAGAGTTTCTGGTAATATTCAGAGATAATCTCTTGTCTCTCGGTGGCATCAGTTGTTATTTCCCCTTTATCATTTCTCATTGAGGTTACTAGAAATTTTACTTTTTTATTTCTAGTTATTCTGGCCAAAGGTTTGTCTATTTTATTTATTTTTTCAAAAATCCAATTCCTTATTTCATTAATTTTCTGAATGATTCTTTTGTTTTAATTTCATTAATCTCTGATTTAATTTTGGATATTTCTTTTCTTCTGTTGGGTTTAGGCTTAGATTTTTCTTCTTTTTCCAATTCTATAAGGTGGCTTGTGAGTTTGTTGATGTGCTCTCTTTCTGTTTTTTGAAAGTAGCTTCTAAAATGATAAACTTTCCTCCCAGGACTGCCTTTGCTGCATCCCACAGGTTTTAGTAGCTTGTGTTTCATTGTTGTTATACTCACGGCAATTAATGATTTCCTTTTTTATTTCTTCCTACCCAACTATCATTCAGCATAAGGTTGTTTAATTTCCATGCCTTTGTGTGTGGTTGAACATTTTTGTTGGAGTTGAATTCCACCTTTAGTGTCTTGTGGTCTGAGAAGATGCAAGGTAAAATTTCAATTCTTTTGATTCTGTTGAGGTTTGTTTTGTGTCCTAAGATATGATCAATTTTGGGGAATGTTTCATGGGTCGATGAAAATAATTTATATTCTTTATCTTTAAGTTGGAGTGTTTGATATACATCTATCAAGCACAGTTGTCCTACGGTCTCATTTAAGTCTCTTATATCTTTGTTTAATTTCTGTTTAGAGGATCTATCCAGCTCTGTGAGAGGAGTGTTAAAGTCCCCTGTTATTATGATGTTATAGGATATCATATTGTTCAGACTAAGTAAGGTCTGTTTCAAAAATCTCGGAGCATTTAAGTTGGGTGCACAAATATTAAGAATTGAAATATCTTCTTGTATTTTTCCCTTGACCAATATGAGGTGACCTTCCTTGTCTTTTTTTACTTTA
>CAUYQV010052054.1:0-49082 GCA_963574575.1 Galagoides demidoff
CCACATACACTAAAATTGGAATGCTACAGAGAAGATTAGCATGGCCCCTGTGCAAGGATGACACACAAATTCGTGAAGCATTTCATATTTTCATGGAAGAAGCCCAAGTGCCCATTGACCTATGAATGGATCAATAAATTGCGGTATATGTATACCATGGAATACTATGCAGCATTAAAAAAAGGTGGAGACTTAAACTCTTTTATGTTTACATGGATGGAACTGGAAAATATTCTTCTTAGTAAAGTATCTCAGGAATGGAAAAAATATATAACCAATGTACTCAGTACTACTATATATACCAATCACAACTATAGCCCAGGATGAAGGAGGGAAGGGGAGGGGGGTGGTTTGATAGAAGGAGGATTAATGGTGGGACCACATCTATGGAGAATATTGCAAGGGTACAAGTCAAATCTATCAAGTATTGAACATAAATGACTTAACACTGTGATTAAGTAAATGAAGTGAAAGCTATGTTAATTAGTAGGATGTAAGCACTCCAATTGGTACAAATAATCAACACACTGAATCCCACAAAGGCATAAATGTATTCATGATCTATGTATATATGACTTAATAAAAAAAATTAAAAAATGAAAAATTAAAATGGAAGAATTTTTTTTCCCTGAAAGTTTGGGCCCAATATATGGATGCTCATTATACACAACGAAATATAGTACATGTAGATACACCTTGTCCTTTCTCGTGGTTGTTAATAACTTGTGGCATGGTATATGTGATAATGCACTTAATTCTCTATTGAAGATTGCCTTTAGATTTTTGCCATTACAAATACTCTTTTACAGATGTTTTTACACACATAATCAAATATTTTTGTGTTATAAATCCTAATACATACATGGAATCCATTGGTCAAAGGGCATGGCATTCTCATTTGTGTTAATATTGCCAAATGGTCCCCCAAAAACTTTTTACCAATTTTTAATCTTACTCAAAATGCCTGCAAATCAAGATTAAATATTTCATTATGAAACTATTCAAGTTGCTGTTAGTGTGTAAAAATAATATTCGTTTTTGTTTTAATTTGTAGGTATTAATTGTAAGTGATATTGACTATCTTTTCATATACTTACAGGCTATTCATATTTCTTTTAGTGCAAATTGCTGGCTTACACTCTTTCCCCATTTTTTTGTTGTGTTATTTGCTCTTTCATAGTGATATTAATTAGTTTCATGTGTTGTAATTTTTTTTTCCAATTTTAAAATTTCACTGCACTGAGTGGGAATAGGACACCAAGAGGGATCTTCTGTTAAAAGAACTTTTTAAGGGGTGGTGCCTGTGGCTCAAAGGAGTAGGGTGCTGGCCCCATGTGCCAGAGGTGGCGGGTTCAAACCCAGCCCCAGTCAAAAACTGCAAAAAAAAAAAAGAACTTTTTAGGGATTATGTATCAAATTTAGAAATTTCTTTCTTTACACTAATGGATGGTACTTTATGTTTAGAAAGGCTTTTCCTGTTCTTGGATAATTAAGAAACCTATCCACTTGTGTATTAATGTTATTTTAGTATCATTGTGCTGTCTTTGAATTTTTGCTCCATCTGCAATGAATTGCCGTACTACCATGTTTCCCTGAAAATAAGACCTACCCAAAAAATAATCCCTAGCAATATTTCTATGCTTTTGTTAAATATAAGCCCTACCCCAATAATAAGACCTAGTGATGGGCATGGCTAAGAAGATATGCATTTTGGCAGGGAGCGGTAAGGAAGACTGGAATACCTTTTTATCTGCCACAGCGCCTTTCTCCAAGCCTTGGCACTTGTGTGGGTGTGTAGGTGGTAACCTTGGTCGCAGGCATCCTATTGCACATGTGCAAATGGCTAGGGGAAAGGAGTTCACACATCACTAGCGCCAGCCCCACCAACAAGGTTGGCTCCTCCATCAGGTTCCAGAAGAAGATGACGTAACTGTATTTGAATAAATGTAGATTGTTGTATTATACTTAATAAAAAATAAGACATCCCCTGAAAATAAGCCCTAGTGTGTCTTCGTGAGAAAAAATAAATATAAGACAGTGTCTTATTTTCGGGGAAACACAGCAACAATTTGTCTTTTGCCGGCAACTATTCAACTGGTTCAATATTATTAAATATTTTCTTAATATTTACTTAATATATTATTTTCTTATAAAATTAACTAATGTTATATTTATTAGAGTTTGATGACCCTTATGTCAATAGCAAAGGTCTTAATTGCTATCACTTTATATTATGTTTCCATGTCCGGTAAAGCTATAGTTCCCCTCCCCCTCTGACTATTCTCACATGTTTATTTTTCCAGATGAACTTAAGCGCCATTTTGTCAACTAGAAAAAAAGATATTTTAGAATAACATAGGAAAAACTCTGATATCTTTATAATACTGTCTTCCTATTCAAGAATAATATGTATTTTCTATTTTTTCAAACATGCTTTTAAGACTCTCAGTAGAGTTTTGTGGTTCTTTCAGATAGGTCTGCCTACTTAGAATTACTTGAATCAGAATTCTCAATAACAGCCACAAAAACATGCTTGTGGCAATGATCTGCTTCATTTTCCTTCTGCCTCCACAGGTGTCCCCCACCCCATTGTCCATCTCTGTGCCATTTTCCCCATGCCTGGCTCTCTGTCTCTTGGCCGTCTCACCTGCTCCTTTCTGTGGCTGGCTCTAGCTCAGCAGAAAACATATGCAAAGTGGACAGGTGGAATTAAAAGTTGATTGTTTTGCTTTGACCATCAGCTTCCTATGAGAGGATGAAACTCTCTTTCTTTGTCTTTCCTTCCCTTATTCCCCAAAGGCTCTGGAAAAATAAGAACTTGCTTTAACTAATATCAAGGGAAATTTTGTGTTTGAAATAAAATAAACCAGCATTTTGCTAAGTATGGTCCGGGAACTTCCTGACTAAAAAATCACCAGACATGTTTAGTAAAAGTGTCGATTCCTGAGTCCATGAAGAATTAGTATTTTTAGAGGCAATGCCTAGGAAGCTGCACTTTAAATGGAAATGCTGAGTCGGTGCTCCTTAAACTGTGCGCGTGTGTCACATGGGTATGCTGATACAAGGTGGGTGCTGGTTCGGTGGGTTTGGGATGGAGGCAAGCTTCTGTGTTTCTAACCAGCTCCCAGGTGGTGATGATGGAACTCGTCAGTGACCATACCCTGAGTACTGCTTAGAGATTGTTTTCTGCTCTCTAGAAATGTGAGAACCACTACAGTGAATGGGAATAGGACACCAAAGATAGGAAAACAGACTTTCCTTTAGAAAGAGTCCAGTAGAAGAGAATGTGTCCTTCCCTGCACAGGGGCTCTCAATACAGAACCCTGTCCCATACCCCTGTTCTCACCACTTCCACATGGGGGTTTGGTCACCCCTTAATTCCTGAACAAGCCCTGTCTGGCAGAGTCAAGGGCTATAGTAAACAGCCTCCTCCTGGGATGACCCTACGCATGGCCCCGGCATCAGTCCCGATGTGATGGACTTCAGCAATGCCCTTGTACTGAGGTATAACCGGAGACCTGGCGGTGGATGTTCTGGGCCCATTTCCCTTGCACTTGGTATGGTACTTGTGGTGTGGGTGGTGGGAATCTGGCACTGGGCTGACTGACATGTGTAATCTACTGCTGATGAGCAGAATCATAGAACATTGACCATAAGGAGGAGAACATGAGTGACCCATTAAATCTCCTTTGTTTTGGCTTTTTCCAGCCTTCGACATACTTCATCTCCCACAGGCCCCAGAAACTCTGTTTGCTGCCTCCGACACCCACATTTGAGATGACCACCCATGCCACAGAGTCAGTCAGTCACAGAGCATAATTTTCCTTCCTTATACATCACTCTGGACCATTTGGGAACCACACCTACCATTTCCCCCTCCATAAACCTTATGCTAACATTGCTAAGTGAACAAGCCAGCCAAGCTCTTTTCAGCATCAAATAACCTTTAATGGTTATCGGCAAGGCTCCTGAATATGATGATGTGCTGTGCAACTTGAGGGATGGGAGTCACATAGGTAAATGGCATTCCTGAAGTTCTGCAAAGTAGTGGTGGCTCTGATTTGAAGGCACTTGCAAAATCCTGGAGCTGAGAGGCTGATCTGGGTGGTAAGGGAATGTTGGTTAGAGGAAAGACAATGGGAAGAGAAGAAAATTATTGTGACTCCCCACATTTCTGTGCAAAACAGAAAAATGTGTCCTCTCTTACAAATGGCCAGGAAATTGAGAATGAATGATAAACCAATTTAGACAGAAAGGCTTACTGGCATAGGTAATCCAGGAAAGGATTGAATGATCAGACATGGGGCGGGCCATAATACAGCTGAGCCTAGGAACTTCTGTCATCAGAGATTCAAATGCTGTCTGTCTTGAGTGTCGGCTTTATTCTCCCTTTGAGGGCTGAGAACGTGGTCTGCTGATAGCTTGTACACTTTAAATCTTTCATTCCTAGATGCTAATTCTCCTCCTCCGTTCCAGTATGCAGAATCCTGAGGAGAGGCTCTGGCTGGCCTTCCTTGGACCAGTTGGCTATGGACGGTGCGGCAGGGTTGTATTGAAACTGGTAACTTCCCCACAGGAATCACCTAGCTAGAGGGGAGTTGGGTTTGGAGAAGTTCTTAGAAGGCAGGCCAAGCAGTGGATGTCTGCTGTGAAGCTCATTTGCCTTCCCACATGGACTGGAATCTTAGGGGGATTGCCAGGCCGCATGAAATCCCTTCCACATTCCGTATCCAGCAAGAATGCAGCTCTGTTCTGGCCTGTGGTTCCACGAACGGCTTTACCCTAATGCTGTTACATGGGGCAGCTGTATCACAGCAATAGTTGCTTATTTATTCACTGTGGTGACAGTTACATTTCATGCAGCAGCTGCCGAAGCCAAAAATGTTCAGCAAGGGCAAAATGTGATAAAAGCTCAATGCAATTTGCTTGCACATTATTAAGTTTTAATTTTTGGTTCAGTGATAAATTTTGTTGTCTGAAGCTATTTTTAACTTGTTGGAACAGTTGAAAAAGAAATGAACTACTCTCACTCCATCAATTAAACTGGTTAGAAAACCCTCTTGGATTTAAGACTTGAGGTATCACTGAGTTAAGACACAGGCAGAGTCGGGTTTATTTTGGAGTGGAAGAAGGGTCCTACTTGTGCTAGGAAATGAATTTAGAGTTTTGGAGAAATTTAAATGTTAACTTTTCTGCATCACTATTTCTTTACCCGTAAAAAAATAAACTTAACACTTTGTGTGGCCCAAATGAGTTGAGGAGTGCCCAGCACTTAAAGTGTGCTGCATTAAATGTTGGCTGATGTTATTATATTGCTAATACATTGCTTTGTGTTCAGGAGTGATTAGTGAACATCTCTGATTGCAAGTAATGGATGCCTTCTCAAAAAGTAGGGTTTATTGTTAAAGCTACATTAGATAATGCCTTAAGCAAAGAGAGCCCAATATTAAGGGGCTTAGAGGGACAAGGGGCAGGACTCAAGAGTGGAGATGATCTCTCTGTCCCCCGGGCCATCCGGTTTCTTAGCCGTTTCCCTGGGTTTCTGTTCCATGCTATGCTTTGCAGGCCAGCTTCTTCTCCATCCTCATGTTTCCTGTTCTTACGGCTCGTGTTAGAGCTTACCCATGGATTTGATTTGGCTCCACGTCCAACCCCAAGCTGACATGGGTTTTAGTTCTAGAGTCCATTACAAAGTGGTGCATTTCTGTGTCCTAGATGGATTCTTAATGGAGAATCCTGGCTAGCCCTTGGCCTTGGATCAGACGTTCCACTCTGGGACATCCACTGAACTATGATTAGAAAAGACAGGGGTCTTTTAAAACCACTTGGGCCAGGGTAGAATGGCCAAGGAGCTGCTAGGGAGAATTTTGTAGGCAAGAAAGGCAGCTGAGACCTATCCGTTGCAAATGGCTCTGAGTGAATTCATAAAATGCCAAGGTGATAATGTCTACCTTACTAGGTATTAGAATCACATGAGGAGAGGTATCTTATACTCATCCATGACACTTGGAACATAGTAGGTGTTCAATAAATATTATTGCATTTACTTTCTTTCCTGCTCGTGTATCGCCTACTATAGAAACACATTCATTTTTAAAAAGGCAATTAAAATGATTTTCCTATTTTGTTGTACTTGAAAATAAATTCCATTATTTGTAGGTAATTGATGTAAGTGATGACTATCCAAATAGCTTACTAGATTTTTCCTGTTTCTGGTGGTAAAAGGAAAATCAGAGCCACTTAATACTTTTTATTGATTTCTTCAGATAAATGCTGGTGTGACTTTGCAAATACTGTCTGTGTATTGAATTTGTAATAACAGACGATTGCAGGATCCTCTCCTAGTATACGGCTGTCTTTTTGTAAAACAGTGGCGGTGCCTCTCAGATGCAGCCCACCTGGAGGGGAAAAACATTTCCCGAACCTCATCTTGACCTCATTCAATATTTAGAAAAGGGCGTCTAATTATTTTCCCTTCTGGCTCCAAAGGGCACACACTCCCTTCTGGAGGAAGACTTCTTCCTTCTTTCTTCCAAGCCCTCACTCTGACAATCCGTGCTGTCAATCCTCTCTTCTCTTTTCTTTTTGCTTTCTCCTTCAGCTGTGTCCTTCCTCATCTTAATCATTCACCTCTGCCTACAACAATCTCTCTCTCCTAGTCCACAGACAAGTGACTTTGCCTTTTCTCAGTGAAGCCTTTTCAAACCAGCTTCCTTTTCAAGCTAACCTCCTGCTCCTCGCCTTCCCTTTGCTAACATAAAAAAATAGAGACAAATCTCTAAGCAGAAAGAGATTATTTGGGAATACTATCCAAGAAGGAGGACTATAATCCAGGACATATATGCAGATTAGCATGGCGTTGGGTGTGTCTAAAGAACAAAAGGAAAATGCTAAGGTTTTATTGGGGAAGGAGGAGGTTACATAAGCTATTTCGAAAGAAAGTTCATTGGTGCTGGCAGTGTCTTCTGAGAGCCGGCGAGTTTTGATTGGTGACTGTTGATAGTTGCTTGGAGTCCCAGTTAGGCCCCTGAAGTTTTGGATAGAGCTGTGAGATGGTATCAGCCAGTGTTCTTTGTGATGCTAGCTGTCCTTGGGTGACTCATGTATTAAGCTGCAGTTTGGAAAAATTCCTTGTGCTAATCCCTGTCATCAGGCAGCCTTCTTTTTGTGACCTTTCCCAGCTTTATTTTGATAGGGTTTGATCTAAGTGACTCCATTTTGAATCTTAGAATTTTTACACCTTCCACACACTTTTGGCTGGTATGGGTTAATTCATAGCCTCCTTACAGCTCATTCACTCTTGAACCAGCTGACTACAATTTTCTATCCCAACTATGTTACAGATGCTATTCTCCAAAGCTCTTAGAAGCCATCCAGTGCTAAGTCATGTGACCGCTGCTGTCTGATCCTGTTTGCCATCCCCTCCTTATTGGGGTTTTCTGCTTCCCTGGCTTCTGTGACGTCAGACCCTACTGCTTATTTTTCTACTTCCAAGTAGGACACTTTCTTTCTCTCCACCTCATAGTCTGTGATTGGTTTGTTTGGTAGAATCTGACAGATTTTATTAGCTCACTTTTTAATTTAGTATGTGTCTCTTCTAGACCATAAGCTGTAGTAAGGCAAAGCCCACTTCTGTCTCGTCCACCACCATAACCTGGGGATATTATCATTCCCTATCTCTCCACCTACACGCTCTGAGGGTGCCTGTACCTCCTTCTTCCTCCCTCACTCTCTTCACCTACCCAGGCACAGAGACCACCAGTTCCACCTCTGGGATCGATCTCAAGGTTTCCACCTGTCCTGTTCAGCGCGAGGCTCTCATGATGGCCAGGCAACATGTGGGATGGAGTTGGCAAAGTGATATCCCTGATTCCAGTCTGTCCCCAGCCATTTTTTCCCATGTGGTGTCCATCCTAAAACAAGTCTTCCTTCCTAAAACACAGCTGGATTCACTTAACACCTGTGTACAGACTTGTGATTTTTCACAGTGGTTGCTCAGTCAGTTCCACGTTCTCTTCCCTTCCTATGCTGCCCTTCACTTTCCCTTCCATCCTTTCCTCCTGGTCCCCATCCTGATGACCTGTGTGCAGGCAGGGAACAGGGTGCCATCAGGCACATGGAAGGGACTAAGATTTACTCTAGAGTGCTGTCCTGCTCATTCTTGAGCTCCAGGGCACCCTATTAAATTGGGGAAGTGAGACAAATTAGAAAAAAATTATCTGTAGGACAAACTAAGGAAAAACTATAGCTGAGCATGAGCCATAGACAGACTATGCTATTTTACTTGGAATAAATATACCCTAACACTGATGGTAGGATTAACCCTCAGTGTCTCAGGATAGAAAGAGTAAAGAATAGCTGTAGTTGAGCACATAGACCCTGGCGTCAAACTTTCTGGGTTTGAACAGCAGCTGTGACGGAAGATACCTAGGAAAAGTAAAGTCTAAAAAAAAAGCAAAGGGTGTCGGAGAAACCCAAGGACACTCCTGCAAAATCCTCCCCGTGATAACCCAGCCCTAGAGAATTTGTAAAACTTGGCTTCTTGGTCCTTGAAACTAACGCTTGCTGCTTGCTACCCCTTCTATAAACCCTGCACATGATCTGACCCTCCAGTGAGAGGTAATATGATAATTCCTTTGTCTGTCTACTTGTGAGTCCAATAAAAGGACAGGGACAGAGCTGGTCAGGGAGCTCGGTCATTTTGGATTCTCGTCTGCCACAGCTCCCCTGGCTGAAATAAAACCCTTTCCTCTTCTGTCACGGATGTTCAGATGACTCTCTAGCTTTCTCTCCCCTAGGCCTAGATTCCAGCAACAGCTGTGCGTTTACTAGCCACATGCCTTTCAGCAGTCACTTAATTTCCTGTGCTCTGTGTCCTCATCTATAAAATGGGGATAATATGAATATTATATAAATGAATACATATGAAATGTTTAGGAGAGTGCTTGGCAGATAACAAGTACTATATAGCTGTTGACTCTATAAATATTCATCAGATATATATAAATAGACAAGGTACTACATAGCTATTAGGTAAGACATGAAGAAAGGGTGGAGGAAGGGTCAGAAGGAAGTTAGACAAGGGTCATCTAGGATAAGTCTGTGGACTTGGACACCCTGTGGAATGGGTATCACAGATCCACAGAGATAGCAGGAGAGGCAGAGCACAGAGCTGTCTATGTTTAAGCTTATGTTATAATTTCATTGCTTCATTTTTAGACCTTTTCAAGTAGTCATCATCTCTCAATATGTGGAACCCATGAATGTGCATTATTTTTAAAATAACTTTAAGGGCCAAGAAAAGCAGATCTTTAGGTAGATTAGAAAAAGATTTTAGGAATGGGAAAAAGTAAAGGTTTGAGGGTCCATATTCTCATTCCAAACAATCTCTAAGAGAAAGTGTTGGTGGAATCAGGAAATGCTGCTAGAATAAAGTTAGGACCTGAGCACCCGCTTTTCTGTGTTTCTCTGTGGACCCAACCTAAGTCAAGTTCTAGGTCTGAGCTGGGCAGTATTGCTTTTCTCTAAAAGAGTCAGTGTTCAAAGAATAATTGCTACAATAATAGGACCAGATTTGAGATGTTTATATTATCAGTAGTAATAGCCATCATTTATTCAGCACTTACATGCACGACATTGTATTACTTTGCAGTAGGAGTCCTCAAACTTTTTAAACAGGGGGCCAGTTTACTGTCCCTCCGACCATTGGAGGGCCGGACTGCAGGCCCCAGGACAAGTCGGCTGCTAAGCAGGACAGGCAGCGGTAGCAAAAACACCTGGCAGGCTGGATAAATGTCCTCAGCAGGCTACATGTGGCCTGGGGGCGATGGTTTGAGGAAGCTTGCTCTACAGTGTCACTTAATTAGGTAGGATTTCATGTTTCTATAGGGTATTAAAGCAAGAAAGAGCCTCACAGCTAATGTGGTACATCTCTTTCATTTTACAAATGAGAAAACTGGAGCCATGGAAAAGATTAGACAGCTTGCCTAAGACCTCACAGTGAGTTACTAACAAACTGGCCACTGGACAAGGTTGACAGAGATATACCTGGACTTCATGAAATCACTCTGGATCCTTCATCTTTTTCAGTTATTGACACAAACAAGGTATTTTCTACACCTTGTATATTTGCTATACAATTTAACTAACTCTGTACCTGACAATCTTTAAATAAGACAAAGTATAATTTTTAGAAACAAAGAACTACTCGTTTGCCCTGGGCTATAGTGCTGTGGCATCAGTGTAGCTCACAGCAACCTCAGACTCTTGGGTTCAAGCATCCTCCTGCCTCAGCCTCCCAAGTAGCTGGGACTACAGGCACCTGCCACATGCCCAGCTAATTTTTCTAGTTTTAGTAGAGAATAGAGTCCCACTCTTGCTCAAGCTGGTCTCAATCTCCTGAGCTGAAGTGATCCTCCAGCCTCAGCCTCACAGAGTGCTAGGGTTATAGGCATGAGCCACTACAACTGTCCCTCCTCACTTAGGTTTTTGAAAAACATGAATATTGCATTGAGCTGAATTACCCTTTTTTTTTTTTTTTTTTTTCAGTTTTTGGCTGGGGCTGGGTTTGAACCCGCCACCTCCGGCATATGGGGCCGGCACTCTACTCCTTTGAGCCACAGGTGCCGCCCTGAATTACCCATTTTTGTAATCTCTTTTATTTACCCCTTTATCATCTCTTTTTAACATCTTATTTTTTAAAAATTTCAGGTAAAAAATTATGAAAGCATTTTTTTCTATGTGTGTATCAAAGAAAGGAATTTACCTAAACTTGCTAGTTCCCAAAGTAAGCTAATACATGTCCTCAGCTCTGTGAGGTGCCCCTTTTCTTCCCACTAAAGTTAAAGAAAAAATAACTTTGGGGGCCTATTTTCCCTCTGGCTAAATACGGCCTGATAAATACCCTGAACAGTCTCTCCCCTCCGTTCGCTCCAAGCCTTCTCACATGCTCTGCGTTCTGCTTCTTGAAAATCCAGATGCTCTGGGCTCTGGCGTGGTCTCTCTGCCTAACATCTGATTTGAAACACGGCACTGAAACCATCTGCTGTGTTTGGGGAATAAAGGGTGGGGTGAGTAATGCTTTTTACAAATATGTCCAAATAGGGCGATCAAGAGAAGGGTGATAGCACACGAACGCCTGTTTGGTGCCGAGCCCTCCGGCCGGCTCCTCGGTGGCTTTGTGGGGTACTCGTGTTCTCTGCCTCACCCCGGGCTCGCCTCGCTTGTGCCTCTTCCCACTGCTTGGCAGCCAGATACCTGTTATGCGCTCTGACGAAACCCAACATTTTTAATGGCGAAGTGAGAATTCTGAAGTTCGAAAACAGCCTGCGATGAATTGAAAAGTTGCTATTCTTGAAGCCGCGCTCGAGCTGCTCGGCATCTCTTGTAACTAATGTGCATCTGGAGCGGCTGGGACGCTGCCTCTCCCTCACCGCGGACCCATTTCCAGCAGAGCTGGACCGGTGCCCTCTCAGCTCTGTGCAGGGATCGTGGTGGGCTGTCTGCAGGTTTTATGGAACATCTGTAAATCCTCGGCTTGGGTACGCTTCCAGCTACCACTTTAATCTGTTCCTGGGACACAGTGCTCTAGGTTTTTGTTATGGGGGCTGCGGAGGCATCTGTTTGGCCGCTGCAGGCAGAGGACTGAATAGCAAGCGCGGTTTCCCGTGAGCTGCGGGACGCGGTGAGGAGTCCTTAGGAGGCTGCGGGTCCCACTCTCTCAATGCCGTTTATTGACTCCTGACTTCCAGAATTCAAATTTCTGAGCTGCATATCTTTCAAGTTCATGTAGATGAAGTGTGCAGGGTGGCATGGGGCAGGGAAGTTATACATAATGATTCTAAATATTTGTTCTTTCCGAGAGAGGAGTTTGAGAGTGGGGACGTCTCTGTGGGGCTCCCATAGACACTTGATGGAGACCTGTCGAATCAGTGAAAGTGAGAGGGTGGGAAGGCAGCTGCCAAGGACCAGCCATGCAGAAAGCGTGGGCTGGGCAGGCGCGGAGGAAACCGGGCCCCACGAACACCTGTGCTACCATCTGGGAGCCAGCCAGCTTAACCTCCGGGATGCTGGGTCTGTGTGCCAGACCTGTCAAATAGCTGGCCGGTATGTGAGTTTCCCCAGACTCTGGCTGATAGATACCTTTGCCTCTGCGATTATATGTAAGAGAAAAGGGGCTGAAACCTGCTCTCCTAGTGTTCCCCGGGAAGTCTCCTGCATGCCTGGACCGCACGGGAGCTGCTGACCTCAACTTGACTTCTCAGCGTGTTCCACTCGGTCTCTCCGGAGTCGGTGGCTACTGAGATGTTTTTCCCCCTACAGTTGGGGCAGAATCATTTGCTCCCATGCCTTTCCCTACATGCATTAATTATCTTGCCTATTTCTACTTCACCTGTAAGTCCCCCTGACCCGGTGATCACTGTGGAGTCACTGGTAAGTGTACACAAGCCCAGTCCAGGCGGGCTGAGTCATCTACTGTAACTGCCAGGTGGACCGACACACCCCTTTCATTCGACTGGCTTCTGCTTGGTTCTAGTCCCCTGGTCCCAAACCAAGGGGTGCAGTTTTTCACTTTCAACCCTACTTTTTATCTTTTTAATTTGTTAACTGCTAATGTTTGTTCCAGTGGGATCCACAATGCCAAAGGCTTTGGCCACTGCTTTTCACTCTAATGTTATTTGGCTGATTTGGTAGGATGACTTACCCAGAGTCAAATTAAATTAGAAGGTCAGCTCAGCGGAGAACATGCCAGGGATGAAACTAGACCCAGATTCTGCTGAAATTGGGACATCAGTGGGGTCATTTCCTGGACTGCCAATGATTCAAGGCATTAGGATACCCTTGGGTTCTATCCCTGGGAATAAAAAAATAAAAAAATGGATAAAATGGTATTTCCCAAACTTCTCTCAGAAAAACACAAACTGCTCTAGAGAGGACAGTGACCACACACCCAAGGTAAATTATTTTTATTTTTTTGTTGTTGCAGTTTTTGGTCAGGGCCAGGTTTGAACTTGCCACCTCCCGTATATGGGGCTAGGCCCTACTCCTTGAGCCACAGGCACCACCCCCAAGGTAAATTCTTAAATAGTAATAGCTGAGAAGAAAGAGGAAAGATAGAATTTGGTAGCCTATAGCCCAGCACGCTCTCTTTCTCTTCATGGTCCTCAACATTGCCTGTAGATTATGTTGGACAGATATTAAAAAAAAAAATAGCAGCTGCTTAGGGACATCAGCTTATTGGCCTGCTGGTCACCAATGTGCCTCAGTTGACTCTGACCCAGGAGCCTCAGAACCCAGATGCTAACACCGGGCTCCTTGGCCATTTCTCAAACATCAGCTCCTTCCTGCTTCTGTGAAATGGGTTTGGACTGGAGGCAGGTGCCATCACTGTCATATTTACAGACGAGGATCTCTGAAAGGTTAAGTGAAATACCCAATTCCATTCATCTAGGAAGCAGTGATGGCTTCTAAGACTACACCGTAATTTCTCTGTAACAGTACACTTTGCAGAGGGAACGAATACTATTTTAAAAATCCAACACTGGTTATAGAAGACTGAGACCGATCCTGTATTATGTTTCTTGACAAATGAGCTTCCTCTGTATCTCCTTCTAGTATGTTGGGGAGACTTTTTTCTTAGAATCATTCTGACTCATGATGCACAAAGTGAAGAACATCAGTATTTGCCTCTTGTTCTAGAACGTGTTCTCAACAAATGTTAATAACTCCACACATGTCTTCAGTGAGCACATTTGAGGGCATCGTCCTGCTCTTTCGCATGAGGGCCCTGCTATCAAGCCCCCAGCTGCCCAAGAGCTGGGTCCGCCTGCTGCAGGAGCACTTCCAGTAAAGGATCTGAAGAGTTCTTTTGCTCAGGTGTTAAGCTCCTTAGACGTTCAGGAGATAAGAAATCAAGATGACCTAGGAAATAAGCCGTACTTATTACCTCAAAAGCAAACTGAAGTTTAGATATCTTGAACATGTCAAACTTTCTAAAGATAAGAGTGTGTGGTGCAAGGATTCTGATCCATTTTCATTAGGGCGTCCTTGGGGGCCCTAAATCAGGGATGACTTGGGAGTGGTGTGGTCTGAGCTGCTTTCTAGATACTTTCTTCCATCAGGCTGGCTTATGTTTCTGAACTTAATTTTTCACTTCCCCAGCCCAAGCTGGTTTGTTTGTTTTTTCCATACCCGAACATCTAGTTCCTATGTCATGGCTAAAAGGTCAGGATTCAAGGCAGAGATATTTTCTGCCTTCACCAGCCATGATATAAATACTACACTGCCATTCCTGTTGCTATTTTTGTTTCCAAATCCTAGTATACAGGTTTGTGCAGTGTGAGACTATGATTTCCCTTGGACTTCTCCTTGTGGTCACTATTGTGCATGGAAGGAAGGTTTGTTTATAGAGTTTCAGGGCTTAAAGAAGAAAAAACCATGTGACTGGGACTCTGTCCCTCCTGGAAGATGCTCCTTCAGTCCCTCTCACATCTCTCCTCCTCGGCTGCATCTCAGCCCTCACCTGGAATGCCAGTTACTCTGAGACTCTCTCCCTGGAGTGCTACTCCTGGTCATTAGCTGCCCTGCCCACTGGAAGTGGTTATGTGGGAAGTCTTTGTGGACTACAGGCTGGCAGGAACATTCCAGGCCCTCCAAAGGCAGTGCGGACTCACTAGCTTGCCTTTCTGAATAAGAGGCAGGGCACATTTGGCTCTGGTAGGACTGGAGGCGAGAGATATCTCTCCTTCTTCTACCAGTTTCAAATAAACAAAGGGTAATAGTCTGGAGAGGAACCTTGAAGAAAAAAACAAAACAGAAAGGAATGAAACAATGAGGCGGAGACTAAGAAAGAGGACCCAGACCTTCCACCCTTGTTTTACTTATATCTGCTCTGTCATCACCTCTTTTAACGCCCTGGAGTTCTGAATAACATATTCATTCATAAAAGGAATCTGTTACAAACTGAAAAAATAGCGAACAATTTATCTTGTCCCGTCCCTTCATTATAAAGATAGATAAAATATGTTTTTGGAGGTTATTAATAACTAGGGAATATGAGAAATACCACTATTATCTTTTCTCTTTTTTGAATCGCAAAATATATTGTGGGGTATAATGCTGACCTGTGACCAGCAGCTACGTTGAGGTTAGATATACCCTACATTCATGTAATCTTTCCAGGACATATTATTCCCATCCTTTGGCAGGGGTGCTTAATCCACTGGAGATGAGTGTGAAACATTCTTTGGGAATATTAGCATCTTCTCCCTTAGAAATGTTTCCTGTACTGCAAAGTTGCAGCCATATGGTTCCCATAAGGGTTCTGCCAAAATTCCTGTGGTTCTCACGAGAGCTTCTACCTCCTCTGTTCTTTTAATCTCCTGGGGTGGTGGTGGTGGTGGTGACAGACAAGGGAGAGACAGGCAAGCTGCAAAGAGACATCCCTGAAATCAAGTTAAAACCCTGCAGTTATGTTCATGTCATCGTAGATGGAGGTGCTTCCCCACCTTGGTTTGCACACAGAGGTGGGTGTGAGGTCGTACAGGATGGTCTGGAAGACATCTTATGGGAGTCACTTAATTTTTCCCAGAGTCTGGAGGACAAGCAGAAGACAAGCATTTGTCTCTTGGAAGGCCTGGGCAAGGGGCGTGGGAGTACTGGGGGTGGTGGGGGTTTAAGGGGAGAAGTCATTAGGGACTTTTACATTCTCAAGGAAAGAGAATGGTACTTAAAGGTGAGTCTGAAATTGTGAAACCGCATAACAACTCGTAGAAGGGGCAACCCAGGGAAAGACTCCCACTCCTGGTTCTGTGTTTTGGCAGGTAGGGGAGAAGCAGGCTCAGCGCCCATGTGGGAACCCGACTCATTTCTTTTCTACTTCACATAATTGTTTTGAGTTCCTTCTGTTTCTCGGGGAGCTGTATTATAGTCTTTCTCCCAAACACCCACCCTGAAGTCTGTGGACTCAAGTGAGTAACATCTTTTTTTCTTAAGAAAACTGCAGAATATTCTTGAAGGTAAATGGCAACATTATGAGATGGGCTCACAGAGTCTGTGGTTGTGGAACAGACGCTACCGCTTGCTGATTTTTTGATTGCACATTTTGAAATAGATTCCTTGAGATTCGTGAACAATTATTAGCTCTGGAATGGCGTTCTCTCCATCGGGTGTGGATTCATTTTGTAAACTTCGTGCACACGTTTGTTCCTTACCTTTAGTAACGACTTACGTGGACCACCTGTTTTTATTTCAGTGTGACTGTTCAAAGTAGGAAGGCACAAAGAGAATTCTGGCCTCTGCAACTCATTCCAAAAACTATACTCAAGAAATACAATTTCTAGTCTGGCCTAACTGAGCCTGGCAATCCCCGTGGGGTTTGTATTTCTGATTTAATGTCTCTTTCTCGCCAGTTGATCTGTTTGACTCATCAAAAGAAGATTTGCCACATGTTGGAGAGTGGTGAGGTGAAATAGAGGCCGCTGAGGAGTAGCGTCCAGACTGGTCCTCATTCTACCCAGAAGGGCGTGTGTGGAGGTTCTTGGGTGATCTTCCCCACCTGGGTAAGTGTTTGGCACTGCCTGGAGCTGTGGGACAAAGCTGGAACATTCCCCCCAACTTCTGCACTCCGGCCCTGCCCAGGTAGACACGGGGCCTCTGCTTGGTTTGGCTGAGACAGTGAGTTCACCTCACTCCCCCCGTCTCTCTCTCTCTCCCCCTACCCTATTTGAATTTTCTCTGTATTCTTGAAGATGAGAGAATTAAATATATCCTTGACGGATGTTGAAAACAATAACCCCTCCTCCTCGCCTTATTCTGGAGGAGAACAATCCCTTCAACTACCAGGTTGTCTTGTCAAATGAGTTATTGTTTTCCGAAATACAGCCCGAATGGCATCGTTTATAATTAAGGCGTCTGGCTTTCAGTTTAAAGTGATATTTGCCAGTAAAAGCCTGCCAAAAAATAAATAAATAAAAGCAGGCTTACCGTTAAATATTGATTTAAGCTTGGAAACTGGCTCCAAATTTTGTTAGACTAGTCTTGATCTCTACAGCCTCTGGGCATCTGTTTCAATTTGGTCAAATTGGAATGGGGAGGGACAGTGCCAGGCTAACAGCAAGGTGATCCAATATAGTAGGATGAGTTTGTATTTTGATGAAAAAGAGCCAGGCAAAGTCATCTACAGGTCCTGGGGATAGGTGCGCTGGGCTCAGAGAAAATAAAAGCTGATGGGTGTCTTAACCTAACCCATGGGCTGACCTGAGCCCGTGATTATTTTTTTTGAAATGTAAAAAAAAATGTCAGAAGGCAGAGTGTTGTGTCTTTTTCACCTTTCGGTGTCTCTTGCTATAGATAAACTTTTCCTCCAAGTAGTTTGGACGGACATTTTTCCTTCGGACGTTTTCTCCATACTGCTAAGGATGTTAAGGACCCAAATACAAAACTTCTCTCTGTAGGAACCAAATTTCTCAATCCCTACATCAAGGTTTTCTTCTATCTAGGAAAAGAATAAGGTTCTCAGAAGCATTTTCTCTTCCCGAGTATGTATGCTTGGGAATTGTTAATATCCACTTCTGTCTCTGCCAAAGAGCGTGAACAGGGAGAGGGGGAGTTAAAAGTTCCTGAAAAAAGGGTCCGTGGTGAAACTGAACTCTGTGGGTGCAGAGTGCCTGAGATCTATTCGTTTTGACAACCCCAGTTTTTCCAGGCTCTCTCATCATCGGTAAAGTTAACAAGGGCTGATGAGAGCCGATGAGGCAGGATACTGGTTTGTATTTCCAGACTCATAAATATTTCACCATACCATTTTCTTACAATCAGATACATTAGTTTGTCAAGTGTGGACGCCGCTGGTTGTCCCCTGAGTGCGTGTCTAACAAAAACCTTGGTTTTGAATTGGCAGATAAGGGGGACGGGGGTCGAGGCGCGCATCACTGGCTACCGTACCTGGCCTTTCAAATGCATGCTCTAATTCCGTGAGAGCTGGTATTTGACCTCTGAAAACTGCTGCTGTCTACCTTGAAAAATATATTGTTATGTTCAGGCAAAAAAGCATCGATCTCAGCCACACTCATACATCCTTTCTTGTTCTCTAGCTCCACCAACATCCTTGTGTTTCTCTGTATTTCACACTACAGACAGTAGAATCAGGCACCAAAAGGTGAATTTAATTTGGAACAAAGCTCTGTCTTGATAGAACTGCCTTTACCCAGGCTCCAACACAGCCACCTATCATTTCCCGAGGCTGGGCTTCACCTCGCGCTGTCCCAGGCTCTACCAACTGGGTCCAGCCTCAGCAGCTCACAGTTAACCCAACTACGAGAAAAAAAAGGGGGATGGACACACAAGCCATTCAAGTAGCAACGGTTTTCTCCCTGATGTAATCAAACGGAGTGCACGGATATCACTTGATTAACAGCTGCGGTATTAATTTCCCTTTTTGGTTGCTTGACTCACAGCAAGAATCGTGTCAAGGCAGCAGAGAAGCAATTAAATTGATTTTAATCTTTGTCAGGGAAGATAACATGCCTCTTTCTCTTCTCATTTAAATAATTAAAGTTTCAGTAGGTATTATTTCTGGCTTAAAAAAAATTGGTATCTTAATGTAATAGAAGCCTTGTAATTATATACTTAATGGTTCTTAATAAGTTAATCATGGTTTTTCATTTAACATGTATTTTTTACTTATTAAACTTTTATTTGTTATAGTATCTTTGCTTTCAAGAAGAAGGGGGAAAACACCAAGCATGAGAGATATAAGACGGCTCTGTCGTTTCTCATTATTAATCCTTTCCACGTTGATCTCCTCTCATGTTGCCTTGGCCTTCAGTTTGAAGTAATATTTTTATGTTTTGGTGCATTTAAAAGTAGTTCTTCTAATAACAGTACACTTCATTTTAATCATGGAGTTTGTGGCTTCTTTATAGAATATCATATGTCCTTAAATGGTACGAAGCTCTTTTAAGTTGAAAATTTCATTTCGGTCATAGAGAAATTTTGAAAAAATATTGCTGATGGTTTCATTCCTCTTTGGTATTCAGTCAAGATGTTGTGTAGATGCTTCACTCCTCACACAAACATTGTGAGATGCATTTCAGACAAGAGGTAATAAGGAAAAGGAAATCATGACAAAATGGGTAGACCAAGTGGCCTTCCTCATTAGATGCTACGTTTTAGCTGTAACGGATGTGTGGCCTATAGAATAATGAGCATTCCACAACTTAACGATAATAAACTCCAGTTGCCACCAATGGGATACATGACTCATGAAACACAGGAAGTGTTATCCTGGAGAGAGACTAGTTCTCAATGTAGATTCCTATCAAGCCGTGAGCTTTTCACCAAAAGGTTTCAAATGTTTTCCTTTCTAGGATGGTGAATAGTGCCTGAGAGGAGAGAGCACAAACCGTGGGCCCTGGACCAGAAACACTGAGAGTAGGGAGAAGTAAAGCCAGCCTCACGGAACCAGTCTTTACACCCAGGGTTGGGGAAGGGTGCAGTCTGTTGTAGAAAGAAACTGATAAAGGCTAAGTTCTTCAATTGGTATTTTGGCAAGAAGACCACTGCAAACTCACATATGAATTGCAAAATGCCACTGCCTCTGGACAGATTACAAAAAGACACTTCTCTCTTAGCATGGCTAGCAGAGAGCAGATTTCATTTTAATCCCTCCTTCCCCTTCTTCTGCTAAGTATACAACCTGCACAACTGTACATGGTTTGGAAACATGCCTATGTAAAAACTAAGAACTTCTGAAACAAACTCTGAAGCAAATTAATGCAGATGAAAGACAAAGTAAGCAGCATGGGCAGACACAGGCATCATCACAAAGACTGTAAGGGGAATACTCCAGACTAGCCCATAGTAGATACCCCTTAGCCACACTAATTAAGAATTATTGCCGGTTCTTTGGACTTGGAAATGTGGAAACACATTGCATGCCCTTTCTGGTTTCTTATAGAGTATATGTATGTGGTTTGAATTTTAAAAAATATTTTTTAAATTAACATTTAAAATTGTATATATTTATTGTGTGCAACATAATGTTTTGAACTATAGTCATGTGTCATCGGGATACAGTCTAAGAAATGTTGCATTAGGTGATTTTGTCATTGTGCAAACATTCCAGAATGTACTTGTACAAACCTAGATGAAATAGCCTACTGCACGCCTAGGTTATATGGTCTAGCCTATGCTTCTAGGCTATAAACCTGTATAGCATCTTATTGTACTGCAGGCAATTGTAACGCAATAGTATTTATATAACTCAATAGAAAGTATACAGTAAAAACATGATATTAAAATCTTAAGGGACCACCATCACATATGCTGTCCATTGTTGACTGCTATGCGACACATAACTGTATATATACATTGTCAAATGGCTAAATCTAGCTAATTAATAAATGCATCACCTCACATAGTTATCATTTCTGTGGTGAGAACTCTTAATATCCACTCTCTTAGAATTTTTCAAATACAGTGTACTGCCATTAACTATACTCTCCAAGCATGTCACTATAGAATACAAAGATCTCTTGAACTTATTTCTCTTATCTAACTGTAATTATGTATCCCTTGACCAATATCTCTGCAACCTCGTTCCCCCCAACCATCCCATAATAAAACTTCTTCTCACCACACTTTTACTCTTTATGTCTAGGAGAATGACTTTCTTTATCTCTCTTTACAGTTTTGACTTATAGTCTATTTTACCTGATATAAATACACCCACTCCTGCCTTCTCTTGGTTTCCATCTACATGTAATATCCTTTTCTATTTCCTCACTCTTAATCTACGTGTCCTTACAAGAGAAATGAGTCTCTTGTGGGCAGCAAATAGTTAGGTCTTTTTTTTTTTTTCTTTTGTTATTATTTTTTATTAAATCACAACTTTGTACATTGATGCATTTATGGGGTTCAGGGTACTTCTTTTATATATATTGTGAAATGCTTACATTGAACTAAGTAACATATCCATCACAACTATACTCATTACTTAATAGTTTTGAAATGTACCATTGTATCATGCACATTAGGTGTGGTGCCCCCAAATACCTTCCCTCCTCCTTCCCTCCTCCCGTACTCCCCCTTCCCTCCCCTCTCTCTCCTCTTCCCTTCTACTTTCTGGACTATAGTTATGTTTTGCCATTCATATGAATGTGTAGGTGATTATATATTGATTTCATAGTAGTATTGGGTACATTGGATACTTTGTTTTCCATTCTTGAGATACTTTACTAAGAAGAATATGTTCCAGCTCCATGTAGGTAATCACAAAAGATGTAAAGTCTCCATCTTTTTTATGGCTGCATAGTATTGCATGGTGTACATTTACCACAATTTATTAATCCAGTCACGGGTCAATGAGCACTTGGGCTGTTTCCATGTCTTGGCTATTATGAATTGGGCTAATAAACATTCTGGTTCAAATGTCTTTGTTGTAAAATAATTTTTGATCATCTGGATATATACCTAGTAGAGGAATTGCAAGATCGAATGGTAGGTCTACTTTTAGTTCCTTGAGTGTTCTCCAAACTTCTTTCCAAAAAGGTCATATTAGCTTGTATTCTTACCAGCAGTGTAGAAGCATTCCCTTCTCTTCACATCCATGCCAACATCTGTAGTTTTGGGGATTTTGTGATGTGGGCTAATCTTACTGGAGTTAGGTGATATCTTAAAGTGGTTTTGATTTGCATTTCTCTGATGATTAAGGATGATGAGCATTTTTTCATGTGTTTGCAGGCCATGCACCTGTCTTCATCAGAGAAGTTTCTGTTCAAGTCCCTTGCCCACATGGAAATGGGGTTATTTGTTCTTTTCTTATTGATTAGTTTGAGTTCTCTGTAAATTCTAGTTATCAGACCTTTGTCGGAAGCATAACCTGCAAAAATCTTCTCCCTTTCTGAAGGTTGTCTGTTTACTTTACTTACTGTGTTCTTGGCTGTGCAAAAGCTTTTTAGTTTGATCAGATCCCAGTAATGTATTTTTGGTGTTGCTTCAATTGCCTGGAGGATTCTCCTCATAAAATATTCTCCCAGACTAATTCTTCAAGTGTTTTCCCTGCACTCTCTTCTAGTGTTTTTATAGTTTCATGTCTTAAGTTTAAATCTTCTATCCAGTGAGAATCAATTTTTGTTAATGGTGAGAGGTGTGGGTCCAGTTTCGTCTTCTACAGGTCGCCAGCCAGTTCACCCAGCACCATTTGTTAAATAGGGAGTCTTTCCCCTATTGAATATTTTTGATAGGCTTATCGAAGATCAAATGACAATAAGCAGCTGGGTTCATCTCTTAGTTCTCAATTCTGTTCCATAAATCTACCGCTCTGTTTTTTGTGCCAGTACCATGCTGTTTTGATCACTATAGATTTATAGTATAGCCTGAAGTCTGGTAATGTGATACCTCCTGATTTATTCTTATTTCTGAGTAATGTTTTTGCTATTTAAGTTTTTTTCTGATTCCATATAAAACTAAGTACTTTTTTTTTTAAGTTCTTTAGAGTATGACATTGGTGCTTTAATAGGGATTGCATTAAATCTGTGATTGCTTTGGGTAGTATGGACATTTTAACAATGTTGATTCTTCCCAGCCATGAGCATGGTATGTTTTTCCGTTCATTAATATCTTTAGCTATTTCTTTTTTCAGAGTTTCATAGTTCTCTTTATAGAGATATTTCATGTTCTTTGTTAGGTAAATTCCTGGATATTTCATCATCTTTGGCACTATTGCAAAAGAAATAGAGTCCTTGACTATATTTTCAGCTTGACTGTTGTTGGCATATATAAAAACTACTGACTTGTAAGTATTGATTTTTGTATCCTGAGACACTGCTGTATTCCTTAATCACTCCTAAGAGTTTTGAAGTTGAGTCTCTGAGATTTTCTAGGTATAAGATCATATCATCAGTGAAGAGTGAGAGTTTGATCTCCTCTGACACTATTTGGATACATTTGATCGCCTTCTCTTGCCTCATTGTGGTGGCTAAGACTTCCATTACTATGTTGAATAGCAGTGGAGATAGTGGACATCCTTGCCTGGTTCCTGATCTGAGTGGAAATGTTTTCAATTTTACACCATTCAATGTAATATTGGCTGTGGGTTTGCTGTAGATGACATCTATCAGTTTAAGAAATGTCCTTTCTATGCCTATTTTCTTAAATGTTCTGATCATGAAAGCATGCTGGATATTATCAAAGGCTTTTTCTGCATCAATTGAGAGAATAATATGGTCATTTTTTTTATGTTATTGGTGTACTATATTATATTTATAGATTTGTGTATGTTGAACCAACCCTGTAACCCTGGAATAAGACCAACTTGATTGTGGTGTATAATTTGTTTGATGTGTAATTAAATTCTGTTTGCTAAGATCTTATTGAATATTTTCGCATTGATAGTCATTAATGATATTGGTCTATAGTTTTCTTTCTTTGTTGGATCCTTTCTTGGTTTGGGGATCAGGGTGATATTTGCTTCATAGAATGTGTTGGGAAGTATTCCTTCTTTTTGTCTGCTTCAGAAAAAGGTTGTATAATATAGGTACTAGTTCCTCTTGAAAAGTTTGATGGAATTCAGATGTGAAGCCATTTGGTCCTGGACTTTTCTTTTTTTTTTGAGATTTCATATTGTTGGTGCTATTTCAGTGATTGATATAGGTCTATTCAAGATTTCTAATTCTTTCTGGTTGAGTCTAAGAAGGTGGCATGCTTCCAAGTACTGGTCCATTTCCTTCAGATTTTCATGTTTCTGAGAATAGAGATCATTGAGGATTTTTTGAATTTCAGAAGTATCTGTTGTTTTTTCTCCTTTATAGTTTCTGATAGATGATATTAGAGATTTTACTTTTCTATTTCTGGTTAGGTTGGCCAAAGGTTTATCAATTTTCTTAATCTTTTCAAAAAACCAACTTTTTGTTTCATTTATCTTCTGAATGATTCTTTTGTTTTCAATTTCATTTAATTCTACCCTAATTTTGGTTATTTCTTTTCTTCTGCTGGGTTTGAGGTTGGAATGTTTTTCCTTTTCTAGTTGCTTGAGAAGATTCATTAAGTTGTTGGCTTCCTCTCTTTCTGTTTTCTTTTTTTTTTTTTTATTGAATGGTAACTATGTACATTAATGCACTTCTGGGGTACAGTGTCGGGTTTTCACACACAATCCGAAACACTTCCATCAAACTGGTTCTTTCTGTCTTCTTAATGAAGGCTTCCAATGCTAAAAATTTCCCTCTTAGGACTGCCTTTCCAGTATCCCACAAGTTTTGATAATTTGTGTCTTTATTATTATTTTGTTCCAAAAATTTGGCGATTTCCTTCTTAATCTTGTCTTTAACCCAGCTATCATTCAGATAGTAACTTAATACTATTTAGTTACCATGACTTTGTTTGAATATGAAGATTCCTCTTGCAGTTGAGTTCAACTTTTATTCCATGGTGGACTGAGAAGATACAAGGAATAATTTCTACACTTTTAAATTTGCTGAGGTTAGACTTGTATAGTATAATATGTCTATTTTGGAGAATGACCCATGGACTGATGAGAAGAATGTATATTCAGTTTTATTAGGATGAAATATTCTGTAGAGATCTGTAAAGTCCACTCGTTCTAGGGTCAGAATTAAGTCTAATATTTCTTTGTTTAGTTTCCTCTTGGGGGAGTTATCCAAAACTGTCAAAGGGGTATTAAAATCTCCAACTATTATAGTGCAGGAAGATATCAAGTTGTTCATATCCATTAGGGTCTGCTTTATGAATTGAGGAGCATTCTGGTAGGGTACATTAATGTTCATTATTGAAATCTCTTCATGTTGGGTGTTTCCCTTGACAAATATGTGGTGATATTCCTTATCTTTCTTTATCTTTGTTGGCTTAAAGACAATTGTAACTGCTACTAAAATTGCAACCCCTGATTTTTCCTGGTTTCCATTTGCCTGTATTATACAAGTCCATCCCTTCACCCTGAGTCTATTTTTATCCTTTAAGGTAAGGTGGGATTCTTGTATACAGCAGATGCCCCGTCTGAGTTTATGTATCCAGTGAACCAGACCTTGCCTCTTTAGAGGACAATTTAAACCATTCACATTAATTGAGAGAATTGATAAGCCTGGTTGTGTTTTGGGTGTCGTGATTTTCAGATGTCCAGTGGACATTTTTAATCCTTTCACCACTGTGGAAGTTGGGTTTTGTTCAACAATTTCTGGGTGAGTTTACTTTAGAGATAGAGCATTGCACTGGTTGTTGTGGAGGATGGGTCTGAGAATATCCTGGAGAGCTGGTTTAGTTATAGCAAATTTCTTCAACATTCTTAATACTTCTATGGCATTAAAGTATTTGATTTCTCCATCACAAATGAAACTCAGTTTAGCTGGATGCAGGATCCTGGGCTGGAAGTTGTTTTGTTTTAGGAGACTGAAGGTCAATGATCATCTTCTTCTGGCTTGAAATGTTTCAGCTGAGAGATCTGCAGTCGTTCTGATACTTTTCTCTTTGTTGGTGATGCTTTTCTTATGTCTGGCTACTTGCAGAATTTTCTCCTTTGTCTTAACTTTGGCAAAGTTAATCACAATATATCTAGAAGATACTTTATTTGGATTGAGTCTTGTTGGGTTTCTGAAACATCTGCTATCTGAAGTTCTGTTTGGGAAATTCTCTTCCAAAATCTCTTGGAGTAGAGCATCTGTACCTTTAGGACCATGCTCTTCACCTTTGGGAATTCCTGTAAGATGAATATTTGATCTTTTGGAGTGATTCCATGACTCTCTCAGGGAATTATTAGTTTTTTGCTTTCCATTTATCTGCCTCTTTGAGTGTTTGGGAACATTAAAAAGATTTGTCTTCAGTTGTAGAGATCCTTTCTTTTGCCTGGTCAACTCTATTACTGAGGGATTCTACTGTATTTTGGAGTTCCTCAACTAACTTTTTCGTTTCCTTGAGCTCTGCACTCTCTTTTTTCATTATGTCCATATCTTTGGTGACTTGGGCTTTGAATTCATTAATTTCTTCAGACAACTTTAGAACTACTCTTTGGAATTCAAGTTCTACCTTTTCTTCCATTCTATTTATCTTATTTGAAATCCATATTCTGAATTCGACTTCTGACATTGCTGCTATTTGTCTATGCACAGCATCTTCAGTTGTATTTCCTTTGTTATTTATTTTTTTTGGGGGAAGGTTGATCTGCTCTGGTTATTCATGTTGCCAGAGTTCTTCTGTTGGGTCTGCACCATATTTATTTTCCACCATTTGGTTATTAGAACTGGTAGGGTGAGATTGAATTGGGGTTTCCAGGTAGTGGAGATAGCTCCTTACCAAAGTGCTAGGCTTTGTATTTGTGGCTTATATCCTATAATCTTACAAAAGCCCCTTTCAGAGTTTTGGCCAGAGACTCTGAGGACCTACTTGGTGAGATAGCACAAGCTAGCTCTGTTTTGATATCAGTCAACCCCTATCCTATCCTAAGAAGCCACAGTCTTGGGTTTAAATCTCAACTGTGAAGAAATACAAACAACTGCAGTGCCCAGCCCCCACCCTTCAGTTTTTTTCTGCTACAGAACTTTGAAGGTCAACTTCAGAATGTCTCCAACTGGACAGCTCCAGACACAGGTTTCAATTAAATCGTCTCAGGCAGCACAAACCCTGCTTAACAGAGAGGGGTTCAAGGGTCTCCAACAATACAATTGGAGCCAGGGATCCACACTCCTGCCCACCAGATTCAGTCCACACTGTTGTCTGCTTCTCTGCTTCCAGGGTGAGTTGGAGCCAGGGGCCATGCCACCACTCTCTGGTCTCAATCTACACCCAGCTAGCCTCTGTTTGCCAGACTAGTTGGAGTCAGGGGACAACGCCCCCGCCTTCCAGTCTCAGTCCACTGCCTGGCAAGCCTCTGTTTGCAGGCTCTGTTGGAGTCAGGGCACTGCACCCTGCCCACAAGTTTCAGTCCTCACCCAGTAAGCCTCTGCTCACCAGCCCCGCTAGAGACAGGGGCCATGCCCTAGCCCTCAGGCCTAGCAAGCCACTGCTGGAGGGTTCTGTTGGAATCAGGGGACCATGCCCTTGCTCTCAGGTCTTAGTCCACATCTAGCAAGCATCTGCTCACAGGCCCAGTAGGGGTTGGGGGTAGCTCTGTCTGCCAAACTCAGCCCACATGGGACAACCACTCTCCTGCTGTGGGTGCCATCAGAGCCGGGGGTTCTGCACCCCGTTCTGCCTGACATAGCCCAAACCAAGGGTCAACACCACCACTGGCTGGGCATAGTCATAACCAGGAGACTACTCCTCCTCCCACCTAGTATCCCTTTCTTTCCCATTAGTCACAGATTCTGTCTTGGTGGTTGGCTGTCCTATGCCCAGATCTCTCAGGACAAGAACAAACACTCTGTGGTCTGCAGGGGGCAGAACTTCAGACTGCCCTGTGAGGGGGAAGGGTGGCCAGGGAGTTTGGATTTGTGGGGGAAAATATCTGTTCAATTTTATGCCTGGAGGGATGGTGTATAGGTTCATAAGTGGGAGCTTTCTGGAGAAAGAGACCTGGAATTTAGTGCTCTCTCCAGCGAGGTAAAATGAGAGGTCTTTTGTTCCCTGCTCATTTGCAGATAGCCTGTAACAGGCCTCCTGCTTGGGGGAGAGGTCTCCTGTCCTCTAGTCAATAGGCTTTGTACCTGAAATTTGTTTTCTTGAATTCTCTTCCTTGGAGTTACAGTTTGCCAAACTTCTTTCTTGGCTCAGCTCCCCACCTTTGGCTTCATATAGTCTGATTCTGTCCAGTTTTTCTTCCTCTGCTCAGGAGCCTCTGTAGAGGGTTGTTACCAGTCGGCCTTTTTCCCAGAATTCCCAGGTCTTGTTTTTTCACTTCTTTTTTTGGCTGGGGCCGGGTTTGAACCCAGCACTTCTGGTATATGAGGCTAGCACCTTACTCCTTTGAGCCACAGGCACTGCCCGGTCTTGTTTTTTTAAATCTGTTTAGCCACTCTATGTCTTTCAATTGGACAATCTAATCCTTTTACAATCAAGGTAATTATTGGCAAGTAAAGACTTAATACTGCCATTTAGTAATTGTTTTCTAGTTGTTTTGTAGATCCACGTGTGATTCTTATTACAAAGAATATCTTTGGTCAGTCTCAATTAATCTTCATGCGGTTTGTCCCTACGTGACTGTCAACACCTAAGATTCTACAGCCAGAGTATTCAAAACAAGCATTCCTTGGAGAGAAGGGAAGTTTACAGACCCATTGCAGCATGGGAGCAGTCATTCATGAGAAGTACCAAGGAGGGAAGATGTTCTAGGCAGATGAAATCTTGAGGCAAAAGTGTGGAGGTGTATAAGAACATGGGCTCTTTAGGAACTGTTTTGGCACCTGATTAAGTATATGTCTCTGGAGATGATGAACTGATTATGCTACCCTCTCTGCCCTGGAAAAGCTGGAAGTATTTTTACATCTACCCTATTTGATCATCACATAAATTTTATAAATCAGGTATGAAAAAGCTTAACAACCAAAAGTAACTGGGTAGAAAATTGGACCTTAAAAAAGTAAACAGACTTAAGGTTATACAACTAACTCTAGGTACACTGTGACTGGCTTCTTGCTTTCACCTAGATCAGAAAAAGGTCCTTCCTTCCTCCCCAGGCCAGAGCAACAAATTAAAAAAAAATCACTATTGTTGCTATAATAATGATGGTGATGATGATGATGATGCTTAGATAGTGAAAGTTGTAAAACAATACAGTATGCTCCCTTTATTTGTCTCTACTAATAGAGAATACATGAAAAATCTTTGTAAGGTAAGTTTGCAGGCATGAAATACAATGAAAGGTATGTGTAAGCATAATTAAGTCAATTAAAGGAATCAGAGTATTTGCAGAGCCAGTTTGTTCTAGTTCTGTCTTAATGGTGTTTTAAAAGCAATTTACTTAAAAATAAATAGTTAAAAATTAAATTATTCTGCCAAATGAGTTTTCTGCTAACAACTATATTCTGTCCCCCAGAATACTAACCACAATATATATTTCTAAAGCAACTCTATCCTGTTTGGGGATCAGTTTTATTTGCTCATTTCCTGCTGGTCCTTAGCACAATGCCTGGATTAGATGAGTCATTCATCCAACACATACTTATTAAGAACCTGCTACAAGGCAGGCATTATTTTAGGTACTTAAGATATAGCAGTAAAGAAAATAGGTGCCATTAATCCTCTAATACAGATGTAATATTTTAGCATGTACAGAAGTAAATAAACAACCAAGATATGTGTTACTAAAGAAAATTAAACAGGGAAAGGGTTGATGACTAGATGGGGATGATTTGGGTGGGTGGCAAAGGAGGTCTCTTTGAAGAAGTGACATTTGAACTGAATGTCAAATTTCAAATGTAGACAAAGGCTTGCTATCCATGAAAAGTGGAAAGATGGACATTATGGCTTGAGTCTGAATGCAGGGGAAGGGGTGGGGATATGAGTGGAAGGCTTCTGAGGTGGTTGTGTCATAGAGCAAGATGAAGGAATTATGCAATATCAAAGGCTGACCCATGTTGCTGGGGTGTCAAAAATACCATGCTACAAAATTTCCTTAAAATGTCATCAAATTTTAAAATGTTTGTACTCCAAAGGACACAATCAAGAAATTGAAAAGGCAACACACAGAATTGGAGAAAATATCGGCAAATCCCATTTCTGATAAGGAACCTATATTCAGAGTATATTAAGAACTCTTAAAATTCAATAATAAAAAGATAAGTAACCCAGTTAAAATTAGACATTTCTCTGAGGAAGAGATATAAATGTTCAATAAGAAAATGAGAATATTGTTTTTATCATGAGTCATAAGAGAAATGCAAATCAAAATCATGAGCTACTTTTTCATGCCTATAAGGATGATTAGAATAAAAAAGTTAGATAATAATAAGTATTGGTGAGGATGTGAAGAAATCAGAATCCTCATTCAATTCTGGGACTATAAATGGTAACGTTAAATAGTGCATCTGCTTTGGAAGACAGTCTGATTAAATACAAAGTTATCAAATCACCTAGGTACATACATAAAAGAAGTAAAAGCATATGCCCACACAAAAACTTGTATACAAATATTTATAACAGCATTATTCATAATAGTCAAAAGGTGGAAACAACCCAAATGAACAACATGTGGTATATCCATACAATAAAATTGGCCTTAAATAGAAATGAAGTATTGATACATGCTGAATGAACTTTGAAAACAAGATGCTACATGAAAGAAGCTTGTCACAAAACACCACTTATTATAGAATCCCATTCATATTAAATTTCCAGAGCAGGGAATTCTATACAGACAGAAAGTAGATTGGTAATTTCTTAGGGGTTGAGAAATGAGAAAATAGGGGGAGATAGTTAAAGTATTCAGGGTTTCTTTTTAAGGTGATGAATATATTCTAAAATTATAGAGATGGTTGCACAAATCTGCAAATATACTAAAAACCATTGAATTGTACATGTGAAATGAATACATTGTATAATGTGTGAATTATATCTCAATAAAGCTGTTTAAAACAAGACACTAAAAAACCTAAGGGTACACTTCAAACTACCTGAGAGCTTTTCAGATAAAATTCACTATGTCCAGATTAGAATATTTTTGCGCCCAAGGGAGAATCATCAATGAAGCTATTCTTAGAACACAAAGCTTTCCTTCCTAAAATACTGGAAAGGAGCAACACCTTGAACACCACAGGAAACCCATAAATATCTAATTTGCACCACTGCATGATAAAAGCAGCTTGCTTCTTCCACTCATTAGCAACACTCAAAAATATATCCTAGCTCTTTGCCTGCTAATAAGGATATTTACATTTGCTCTTTGCACCAACTAAATAAGCCCTGTTTCTGCCCACAGTTTCTCAGGCAGTTCCACTGAACTGTGTTTGGAAAGCAGGTAGAGAGATGTTCTGGGACAAACACAGTGGTGGAAGGTGTGAGTGTTGTATGAGAATTCATTTAAATTAATGCATGAAATCATGAATTTCTAAGTGAATCTAGAATTCAGAATCTATTTCAGTTTCCTAGATGATAAGAAGTTAGCCATTGTATTCTACTGCCAAAACATACTATGTATCTTGCATATGAATTAATCACTGCAGAGGCAAATTTTAAGCCCTTTAAAAGAGAAAAAATATTATTTACCTTTGTATTCTTTGTAATTTACTGGTTTGTATATAGCTGTTGTTCAATAATTTTTTCATTGAATTTGAATTAATGGATCACCTTGAGAACAAGGTCAAGAAAATATTTCAATGATTGAAACTAATTAATTTAAACACATGATCTATGGTATTAGCCCCCTATGGGTCTGAACCACTCTGGGGGCTGGCTGGTAAATGGGGTGCTTTCTGAACCAGGGGGTCTCCAGCTGCCAATCAGGAATCCATAGATTTGATGGTGCTATTGCAAATTGATATAAAAAGAGTAGAAAATAAGACTTTACTGATATACCTTGACTTATGAAGGGATTATGTCTCAATAAATCTATCATAAGTCAAAATGTCATAAGTCAAAACTATGGTTAATAGCTCTAGGAAACCCTTAGTAATGTAAAAAATCACAAGTAACTTATGTAAGTTGAGGACTATCTATGTTTCTAGCCCAATCTAAGGAAGCAAGACACTATATCTGGTGGACATGAGCTTTCCGTTCACTAGACTAAGGCTGTGTTTGGTGATAGAACAGTTCAGTGGCTTTGCCACAGTGTTCATTAGATAATCTAATTTCCTCCAGTCTTACTATGAGATGAGGTTTCCAGCAGTTGGAATGTATGGAGCTGTATGTTTGCTAGTCATGGGGATCAAATTTGTCTGTTTCTTTTCTCTTGACCCTACAATGATCAATCACAAGGTGTTGCCTCTGTCTGAGAGATCCTGTCTAAAATAGCCTATTGTCCTTTCTTTGGGAAAAAAAAAATTAACAACGATTTTCATTATTTTCTCCCTAACCTTTCTTCTTTCCTGTCACTTAACAGAGAAGGGCCTGTTTTCCCCAGGCTTCCCTCTGTACATCTAGGTTGCATGGATGAGTCTGAAATGTCCAAATATCTTAAATGTATTTTTGAATGTATGAGATAATGCTTTAAAATCCATGGTGTAGGATACCGATGCCATCTTTACCATACATATTGTTGTTAGCACTTTACAGCTTAATTTTCTGCTTAAAAGGGTGCAGCTTATAAACCAGCAAATACAGCAAGTGACTAATTAGCCAAATTAATGAGGGCTTGTTTACTTCCAGTCCCCAGTGCCCTTGGAACTTGGGATGTTTCATTATTACAATCTGCAAGTGGTTTCCTCCAATTAATTTTTAACATACGGCTCTTGCCTCTTCTCAGGAATATGTAATATCCTAATACTTGGGCGGGGGTGGTGGTGCAAGATTTAATTCATTAATCCTCATAGAGAACCACCAGAAAACTAAAATAAAAAGGAATCATAGTGCTTTTTTCTTTTGTTAACACTGATTTTGGCATACCTTACAAATTCTATTCTACAAGTCTAGAGGAAAATTAGTAAAGATCAAGTATTAAGACTCATTCTGAGAAAAAGTATATAAAAGAAGAAATACATGTGGATGTCAAAGGAGATATTATTTGCCACAGAATGAGTGATAAACAAGCTAAGAAAAGTCAAACCTCTTATTTTTAGCCCCTTATAAGGATACCTTTTGGAGACAAATTTAACTCTGACTAGGCACATGGAACCAAACCATTAAAGTTAAAGATAAAGAAAGAATCTTGAGATCAGCGAGAGAGAAGTGATTTTTCTCTTCTCTCTTAAGTGACAGGATCCTTAATAAGATTAACAGTTGATTTCTCATCAGAAAGTTTGGAGTCCAGAAAGCTGTGGGATAACATTTAGAGTGCTGACAGGAAAAAAATTGTCAACCAAGAATTCTATATCTAGCATAATTATCCACCAAAATTAAAAGTGAGCTTAAGACATTTCCAGATAAACAAAAGCCAAGGAAGTTCCTTACCCTACAACAAATGCTAAAGGGAGTCCTTTAAATTAAAAAAAAAAATTAATAACACTATTTTTGTATTTTGACTAAAGTATTTATATTTGTGGCTAAGTGTCTTCATCCATTTTGTGCTACCATAACAGAATATCAAAGACTGGGTAATTTATAGAGAACATAAACTTTTTCTTTTACAGTTCTGGGGACTAGGAAGTCCAAGATCAAGGTGCTGGCAACTGGTGGGGGCTTTCTTTTTATGTGCTCACATGATAGAGAGCAAAAGAGAGATAATTCACTCCTATAGGCCCTTTTTATAGAGGCATTAAGACCTCATGGCCTAAATACCTTCCAAAAGGAATTTCCCAACACTGTTACTTTGGGGATTAAATTCCTAACACATGAATTTTATAGTGGACACATTCAGACCATAACAACTACAATTCCAAAAATAAAGAAAAGAAAAGGAATTTCTTCTTTCTTTTTTACCACCAACTACCCATGTAATATTTCTAAAATATGGCATCAACAGGTGTCATAATAAATTCACATTTGGGTCTCACTACCAAGTGCTACCTCAAGCTTTGCTTCATGCATTCTCCTGCACTTCTGCTTGGACAGCCCATGTTCAGCTCTAGCAGACTCAGGTGCAGTGATGGCTATTCTTCCAGATGGAATAGGTGGTAAGCCTTGGTGGCACCTGCATGGTGCCATCTCTACCAGTTGAGTATACAAGTTGTGTGTAGGGGGACAAGGTTGCCTCCATCAGGATTTTATAAGATGCTCTGGAGAGCATACAGGCCCAGGCAAAGAATGGCCATGGAGCAGGGTCATCCCAGACAGACCAGGGAAATATCTTGTGAGATCCTTGGAGCAGAGCTGCCCAGGGACACCAGAACAATAGAACCACCAAGTGTATAACTCCAGCATGAGAGAACCATAGGACGGGGACTCTAACACATGAGAGCTGCAGTGTAGCTTGTGACTGGTGGAGTCACAGAGGCAGGGCTGCCCAGAGCCTTGGGGGCCCAACCTCTGCCCCACTTTTTCCAGTAGGCAAGATACAGAGTCAAGGAAGATTTGTCCAGCCTTAAGATCCAGTGTTGTTTACCTTGTTGGGGCAACACTTAGGACATCATACCTCTTTCTTTTTTTCTTATTTATCCCTTTTGGCATGGGAATATCTAGGCCCATCCCATCATGGTATTTTTAAAAACACATAATTATTGTTTGATTTCACAAGCTCACAGTCAGGGAATGTTTTGCCTTGGGATGAATCATACCTTGAATTTTACCCATAACTTATTTAGATGGTATTTACATGAGATCTGGACTTTAGAATTTTGAGTTCATGCTGTAATGAATTAATCCTTTGGGGGATAATGGCATAAAATGAGTGTATTTTGCATGTGAGGAGAACATAAATTTTATTTTATTTTTTTTTGAAATTTTTGGCTGGGGCTGGGTTTGAACCTGCTATCTCTGGCATATGAGGCCAGCGCCCTACTCCTTTGAGCCATAGGCACTGCTCGGAGAACATAAATTTTTTAGCTATAACCTAAACGTTTGTCCCTTCAACCCCTAAGTTCATATGTTGAAATTTATTCTGCACTGTGGTGGAATTAAGAGGTGGGGCCTTTGGGAAATGATTATGTTACAAGGGCTTCACCTTCATGAGTGGGATTACAAGAGGCCTGCCAGAACTTGTTTGCCATTCCTGCTGTGTGAGGGCACAGTAAGAAGATGCCTTCTATGTGACAGAGAGTAAGACTTCATCAGGCACTAAATCTGCCTTGATCTTTGACTTCCCAAACTCTTGAACTTTCAGCAATAAATTTCTGTTGTTTATAAATTGCCTAGTGTAAGGTATTTTGTTGTAGCAGCTGAAAAAAGACTAAGACAAGCTTCTTAGGTTGGATTCAAAGCTTTCCATAATAAGGTTATTATCTGTGTTTCCACAATTTTCTCTCTCTTTCTATGTTTTTGTTTGTTTGTTTTGTCTTTCAACTTCTCAGAAAGTGGATTGATTAGAAGTCATGGTCATACATGCTTTTCATAAATCCACTGTTTTTTAGAAGAGTAGATATTTGAATGCTATAATTATTTGAAGACAAAAACTGGCAGTGTTCTCAGCCTCTCTGATCCCCTGATCTATAAAAACAGGATTTTAACTTTGCCTGAAGAGTTTCTTTGCCTTTCTTGTCCACTGAGGAGTGTTCTGCTACTGTCAGGCCAAAATCTTTGGTGTTTGTGATGCAAAATAAGAAATGTAGGTAAAATCGAGTAGAATAACCATAGGGATCAGAGTTGGTTTAGAAGAGGGCTTTTTAAAAGCAAGTTTTAAAGAGAATGGCACTGGAAGAGTTCCAATGTTTGAAAAAAATAAATAAAAGAAGTGGTAAAAGTTAAAAAAAAAATCCCTTTAACTGTGGACTATGCATCCTCTTTACATGCAATCCAAAGAAGTCATATGATCTTGACCTTACCCCAGGTACGGAATAATGTTACATTGACTGTGCATGACTGAGCTCGAATCACGTGTGTCCTGGCATGAATAGGCTTACATGTGTAGTAATGAAGTTCTAGAAAGCACATGAACATTGTGCAGAATTTGAATTTAAAGGCATTGATGCTAGTTTTTTCCTTGTCTCATTTTTGAGGCTTAAATTTTGGTTGTATTTAGAATTCTTTAAAGTCACTTCTCAAGACTGAGCTCTAGAGTGACATTCTCTGTGAAATCTTTCTGTGATATTTCTCTTTTCCCCAGTGGATTGACTCAGCATCCTGTAGGTCTCACTTTTCTCTCACACAGATTTCTCTCTGTACCCTGATAGCCCTCAACTGAGTTTATTCATCTACCTTTCCCTTGAGGGAAGGAGCCATCTTTGTGTCCCAGAGCCCAGCCTGCCCCTGGCACATGGTAGGCACTTGATGCACATTTGTTGAATAATCAGCTGCTTATTCTGATTCAGTGTGTTCCTGCTTGTTGTTCCCCCCTATTTCATCCCTGTCCCCTTACCACTGTGTTTTTCGAAATGGAAGGAAGACCCTTATAAAATATCCCAGCAAGTCCCCTGACAGTCCCAGAATATGCCCTTGTGGATTGTATAGTAAGAAGACTGGGGCAGTGGAATAGGAGGCAAAACATCACACTTGAGGGTGTAAGTTCTTATGAATGTTCAAATTTCTATGTTAGGTAGTAGAATCACTGGTAGTCAAGCAAGCAAGCAAACATGTAAATAAATGAGAGTGGTACATTGACCAATAATGAAGGTGTACCATGGTATTCATATAGAAAAGGCATTCAGATTTTATGTTGAGGATTTCTCAGTGACTTTCTGCAGTCTATCCACAAGCTTTAGTTGCCTAAGAATAACCTGGGATGTCTCATTAATTTAACATTTTGAACTTTTGAACCTACCTCTCCATGATTCCCATTGATTATATTTGGTAGTATGAACCAAGAATGTAATTTTTTCCCCAAGAATTTAATTTTAAATAATCATCTTTGGAGTATGTTGATAAAAGTGATTCAGGAAAACTGTGTCATGATATGACTTTGGTCAGGCTTGTTATGGAGTATCAATGTAAGCTGCAGACTTGTCAGTGGTGTAGAGATATGCAAAGACCCTGAAGATGCTCTCAGGAAGAACATCAGACATGGTTGGAGTAATGGAAGGATTGATTTGAGGCATTTACTAGGTTTAAAGGATCTTAGTGTGTTTAATCCTTAAAGCCAGGCTCAGCAACAACTAATGGGAGATGTGCTAATGCCCTACAAATATTTGAACTGCATAAACATCAAAGATGGAGAGAAATTATTTAGTTTCTTAGAAAAGAGTGTGATTAAGAGGAACTAGAAGTGACCTCTAGGCTGAATCTGGGATTAGCCTACTGAAAGTAAATGATTAGGTTTCAGGGTAGACTCTTAACAGAAGTAATAAATCAATAGAGATAAAGGTGGAAAAACATTGATCCATGAATGAGTTGAATTCACTTATACGTGTATTTAAAGGCCAAGGAGTGATTGCCTCCAAATGTCTTTTATTCTCCACTTTCTTTCTGCAGTGTAGCAAGCCCCCACCTGGACTTCCCTCCAATTTGTTCTCATGAGTGGCCTTGGTAGGTTTTTATAAGCCTTTTGTTTTGTCTCTGGAGACATCAAAATGCCTTGGTGCTCCAAAGTGGCAGTTGCTAGTCTCCCTGTTTTTCCTTTATCCAACAAATATTTGGATGAAGTATTATTAATAAATATCTTTTAAGTATTTCTTAAGGTCTAGGCACTGGGTAACAAAACAGAGGCTCTGTCCTCAGGGCTTTTTATATTCTAGAGGGTTACTGATGGCACCCTCCCTACCATGTTCTAACTGGACCTGGTTGAATTATTTTGCCAGCCCTGTCCTACCACAGAGAACCCAATAAGCATTGGTGGTGAACCAACCCCAGAAGATAGGTGGCAGGAGAAGTACCATTATGATGGAACCAAGCATGAGCCTTGTCTCAGACCTTCTTTCCAGCCCTTCTGGACTCACCACCCTCACCTGCTTTCATCATCAACTCAGCTGAATGTGTACCATTTACTCCAGTGAACACTCTTCTAGTTTCACATGGCATCAGCATCAGAGAGGTCTTCAGGACAAGCAAGCTGGGCCCTCTATTCCAGTGCTGGGTTTTCTGTGCTGTCCTCACAGCCAGCAGCTGTGGAGTAGACAGAGAGTAAGAGATGACTCTCAGGTAAAGAGAGGGAAAAAAAAAAAGGGAACTGTCCTTCCCCTCTCTCAGATTTCCTCCTTCTTGCCTCACGCTGCAAGTTGTGTTTTTGTGATTGGCCCTTTTAAGGCTGATGTTCACTCAAAAAGACACATAAAATCTGTTTTATCAAATGCCCCAGGGAGGGAGGATGGGATGAGTGGATTGAGAGTTGGAGGTGTATGTGTGCGGACTGTGTGGTACAGACTCACTCTCAGAGCTGCCCTGTGATTTAGCCCGGGTTCCACTTCTTGGGTTCTGTTCCAGTTCTGGTGTCTGTCATGTCATCCCTGATCCAGGTAGACCAGGTAGCTTGAGGGTGGGGATGGAGCCTTCTCTTCTTTGGTAATTTCTCTCTAGCACAATTTGTACACACACTTGCTTTTCACATACTTTTTCCTTTAATTTTCACAACAAGGGTAACCCCTTTGCCCCTCAACTCCCACAGTTAGAAGGCACCCCTCAGAGGACGGCCAGCCCTGATCACTGGGGTATTTTTCATTCCTATAGGGAGATAATGTAACTGAGCTATGGTTTGGATTCTAGGATTTTTAAAGAAGTTTTTCTTTCTTTTTTAAAAATGGTTTTTCTGTGTTGAACTTAGAACTGTGATTATCTTGGTCTAATGGAAGTACTCAGCTGCCCTCTGTGAAGAGTATACATACAGATGTTTCAAAGTGATTAACGACTCAGCGGAGAGCCTTCTCAGGGTCATCTTCTCTGAATATTTTTATAAACTGCATGGAGGGATTAACTATAGCACTAAATGTAACCAAGGAAAAGTCTCGGGTGCTGTTTCTCATTAGGGTAGCCACGAGTGGCTACTGGGCATTTGAAGTTTAGCTGGTCTGAATTGAGATGTGTATAAGTGTAAAATGTACCCCAGACTTAGAAAACTTAATGTGAAAAAAAAGTCTCATTAATAAGTTTTTACATACGTTGAAATAATAATATTTTTGGCACATTGGGTTAAAATGTCTTAGCAAAACTAAGCTCTTCATGTCTTTTCACTTTTTAAAAATGTGGCCCAGGAAATTTAAAATTACATCTCTATTTCTATTGGATAGGTAGGACTGATCTAGAAAAAAGATATCAAGCAATATGGGCTTCTAATTAAGTACACCTTACATTTCTATAACACCTTTATTTGTATTTTTCTGGGACTGCTTATGTCTCCCATTTAAACTACCTTAGAATTAAACTGCCACTTTTGCTTTAAAGACATCTGGCATGTAACACCCAGGCGTAATTATTTTTTCTGCTACAACCATGTTGCTATAGGAGCAAAGTTATGGTGTAATAAAGAACAACTTGAGCTAATAACTTGTATATGAAAATAGTTACATCTTCATTGTGGGAGCCAGGAGGCACCCATACTGTTTCATTGCACACACAAATCTCTTTTATAATGATGCTTTTTCATTCATTTGGCATGCTTTTATTATTATTAATACAACAGCCCAAACTCCATATATATCAGGGTAAAAGCATCTATTTTGGATAATCAAACCTATAAATCTTTTGACTGCTCAGATATAGCCAATTAACTCCCCTTCCTCAGAACTACAGTGTACCATATGGTGCAGGGAGGATGGCCACCTTCTTCTCGCCACGCTTTTGACTGAATGACAGAGTCACAACAGCCATGGAAACTAGTGGGGAGGTACAAATATTTTAGTTGCCACCAATACTCATTTTAAACCCCAATAAGAAGGGTTTCTATTTCTTAAAATGCCAACTTCTTTTTTAAACTGTCAAACATGCTCTTCAGTATGTTAGCAGCATCTTGTACCTTAGCAGAAACCTTCTTTATACCTGGCCCATGTCACTGTTTGTTAATAGAAGAGTTTTTTTCCTTAAATGAATAAACCTGGGGGAATACTTTGTAAACAACCCTAGTCACAGTTCATACCTATTGTGATATTGCTTTGGTTCTTTTTTTATAGCACCAAGCCGTTCTTATTGTTGTGGTGATGGGGTGTGTGTTTGTGTGTCTGTGTGTGTGTGAGAGAGAGAGAGAGAGAGAGAATTTGAAAATAAAACGCAGTGTAACAAGACAATAGGCAGAGTGGGACCTACATGGTTGATGATCTTTCATTTTCACTCACTGTTATTTTTATCGTTATATGAAAATTCCTGGTTGCAGTTCAAATAGTTTGCTGCTACCTAAATATTTCTCAGATAAACTAGTTGGATCATTAAGGCAAAGTATACAGTTTGAAACTTCAAAGGTCAGGAATTCACATTTCATGATCACATGAATTCTGGCTTGATGTATGCATCTCCTGCTCACAATCTCTTTTGGACATCTAGGATCTTAGTTTTATTGAATTAGCACTTGCCCCATGATTCTACTGGGTCCCCCCCACCTTAGATTGCATTTTTTAGAGAGTGGTTGCTTCTGAATTATTTTGAGCTTTAAATGGCAAACTTTTGAAAGCTTAGATGTGGTTTAAAAAGTGGATAAAAATATACCGAGAAAACTTTTATATGTGTACCCTTCCCATTCAATATTGTCTCTTGCCGCCAGATCGCCTCCATAAAATATTGCAGATTTCAATTTCTGTTTGGGTTGTTCATCATTCCTCCAAACTATAGCTGACCTTTCCGTAAATTTGTTTTTGGATAAAAATGATGACCCAGAAGATACTTCGCCAAGTAAAACCCTGCCAAAACCTGATAAGTGGGGTTCAAAATATCCAATCCTGTAAAACGCAGGTTGACGATATCAGGAGGTTAATGAAATGGCGGGGCGAGGGGAGCGGGGCGAGCCTGGTCAGCAGCGGCCCCGAGGTCTGCGGGTTTGTCTGAGGCTCCCGATCTGTCTCCGTCCCGGCTGCAGCGCGCGCCACCTAGTGATGGTCGTCGTCTTTGACTTAAGTTACCATTGGCATTGATCCAGCACGCCAGGGCAGACTGGGAATTCGAGGACAGCAGCAATTTCGCGAATCTCCTGGTTAATTTGCACCCTTTTCAATGACTTCATTTGAGGAACCTGAGCCAGGAACGCCCTGGGGACAGGGACCCGCTCTCTTCCTCTTTTCCTCCCAAGAAGAGGCTGTTTGCCACTTTGACCAAGCTTTATTTTCCCCTCCACATTTCCACTTCATGCCTTCCTTTCCACCAGGACGGGAGGATTGCTTGAGCTCAGGAGTTACAGACCAGCCTGAGCAAGAGTGAAGACCCCCCTCCGTACACACACACTAAACATAGAAAAATTAGCTGGGCGTGGTTGCAGGCACCTGTAGTCCCAGCTACTCAGGAGGCTGAGGCAGGAAGATCACTGGAGCCCAAGGCGATTGAGTGAGATTCTGTCTCTAAAAACAAACAAACAAGCTTCAGCTCACCACTTCAGAGGACACAGTTAGAGGCAAAGAGTCAATAGCATTGTATCAACATTTTTGTTACTGTGGAGTCTGTTTGCATGGGGTTTTGTCGAAATTTGTTGGATTCAACAGTCTCATTAGGAATGAACTTGGGAAAAACTGTACCTTCCTCACATGTGGCTAGTTCTAGATCTCATTTCCCATCTATTTTCAGCTCATGTGCCTTTACATGATTACTCTCCATGTTGACTTGACTTATTTTCAAATTTTGCTCTATTTAGTTGAGGGATCTAAACTTCATTAGGTCATTGATGATATTTTACCACCTTTGGAGATGAGGTCAACCCTATTTTTATTTATTACATTGCCCCCCATATTAACTTTTTGAAAATAAAAAAAGCCTAGCTTTTGATTGATTCAGAAAAGAAAACTTGAAGCATTTTATTTGCTGATCACAGATGGAATAATACTTATGTTTCAAAATTTATTAGGTCAGTCTCATGTTCCACATAAACTCTCCCTTTCCAAATACCTATACCATTTGATTTGAAGCAATTATACTGTTTAGAGTGTTATTTCCCCCATGAGAATAGAAAAATTATCACCAATGACAGATCAATTCACTTTTGTATATCTTACAGTGTACATAGTAGGCATTTGGTAAATGTTTAAAAGAAAGAATATACACATATGCTTTTAACATGTTCTGGAGAACAAAAGCTAAGTTATTAACTCTTGTTATAGTTTCTCCATGTCCTCCAGTCTGAGTGTCTAAGCAGCTGGGAATGCAGGTTGCTAAGTTATGATGCAATTGTTCATAGTACACATGCTTCACCAAGAGTCAAAATGTTTTTCAACCTCCTTTGTCACTCAGCTTACTTGAATATGTGATCTAGGCCATAGAGATGGAAAGCAGCCAGTTTCTTAGTGCTGTGAAGGAAATGGTACCATAGCCACACTCTTACCGAGCTTCCATTCCAGCTAAGTGATCCTGTCTGCAGAGACAGATATTTTTCTTGAAAGCAAATTCATCTAATCCTCAGCAATTATAACTTCCCATACTCCAACCATAGCTTTGGGAAATTCCCAAGAGGATTCAAACACTTTGAGGTGCTACGGGAAGGTCACTTTATGGAGCAGGGCATGGTAGGAATGTGAGTTCTTGTGGCTCCACAAGAAACAAAAATGTGATAGGTGGTGACTTTGTCTTCTACGAAGATTTAGCGTCTATCCCATCATGCTCAACAAGGCAGAATCTTCTCTTTGAGCAAATGAAATCATTCCTCCAAGTCCCAATTGTATGACAACTGTGAATTTAGTTCTGTGCCTAGATCCTCAGCTGGAGAGTCATGGAATCAATGTGCTACTGGGTTGAGGAGGGGGTGCTGTGGGAAGAGTTTAGATGGAAATGTGGATGCTAAGCCCAGGTACAGAGCTGGGCTTCAGAAGGTCTTTGAATCCATCCAAATCTTAGGCAGGATTATTTGTGGATGTACATGCATGCGTATTTTTTTTTTTTTTTTTAGCAAGTTATACAGCATTTGTCAGATTCTTTAGGGAGTTTAAGCTTCCCAAAAGAATTAGAACCTCTAACTTGGGGGACTCAGAAGTTACATTTTAATGGATTGTTTGAAAAATGTAAAGGGTAGCTTTCCTAGTACTTCTTTTCGATGATTGTAACCAATTCCAGGTGGATATTTGTGACAAATCTGGAAAAAAATATAACATCAGGGTCTTTATGTGTAGCCATGCTCCCTACTGCTAGGTAGGGACAACTGACCCAGAAGGATACTTAATGGGCAGCAAAAAGTCGGATGGGGTGGAGAGAGGAAATTTATAAGGAAGGGTCACAAAATGGAATCAGAGGACAGTGACTAGGTGGGTCTAGAAATTACTGAACAGGATAAATGTAAAAGAGGTGAGAACATTTAGAGATAAGAAGGCTTTGTCCTGGGAGAGGGAACTTATGGTGTCCATGTTTAAATATCATATAGAAGACAAGCTGGACTTGTTTTTATTCTGAGTGTCTGAGAAGGGCAGAGCCACTTCTGGGAGCACCACAAGCAGCTCTGGTTTTCTGGGTCACAGTTGTCATGCCACGGCTCTCAGAGGGCTCTCCCCTGACAGCAGACTTGGAGACCCCAGTATGAGTCAAGTAGCTTTGTTAACTAAGGTGAGGTTAACTTCCTAACTGAGATGAGCTTAAGTAAAGTCACATCATGAGCAAGAGAGAAAAGCCAACAAAGGGTTGCCACTGTGGTAACCAGGGCTGAGGCCCACAGGGGACTTCTGGGAGACTGGGCATATCTGAGCCCCCCACTCTCATGGCTAGAGGAGCTGGTAGGGTTAGCCACTGAGAATTACTCTTGAGAGGTCCAACCTGCTCTGAGTTGGAGAACACCATCACATAGAGAGGCAGGAGTTGTGGGCCTGCATGGAGGCTGTTTGCAGCCGACCTCTGGGCTGAGAGCATCTGGGCATGACACGCTCTTCAAGAAGCCCCACTAGTCTTGCCCTCTCATACTCACTTACCTTATGGCTCTTTGCATCAATATGAAGTAGGAGGGTTGTCACCGTGCAGATGACAGAGGTGGGATGCATTCCTCAGGTGTGGCGCATTGGGCCCTGGCCTTGTGGCACATGGACAATGACTGAAGGAGCAGCAGGTGGGAGAAGAGGTGGCATGACAGTATCAGAGGATGCCGAAGCCAAGACAATCGGTGGACATGGTGGTTTGTCCTCCAGCTCACAGCCACCCACATTGCTCACAGTGCAAAGCTGACGGCCCAGGGCTGCCCTCACAGTATGCCCTGCTCTTCCCCACATGGGCACCTCAGGTTGTGCTTTTGTGACATGGCTTTTCTTTCTCCATCGATGTGGCCACAGTGTTCCCTTTAACCAGATTTCCCAGGTAACATGTTTCCCCATTACCAGGGAAAAAGGGAACAAAGAATGGGAGATAAAAGCAGAGGCTGCTTTGTGACTCATCACTGGGGTCGCGTGCGCCCTGCCTGGCATAGCCCATCTGTTATGTTCTCTGACTTGGATTGAACTGAGTTTTATCCAGGTAGTTCCAGGTAAGAAAACAGCCATAGATTAGAATGAAAACAGTAGACTAGAGTTTATCCACGCACTCTAATAAATTTGAACTAACTCCTTTTCTCCCTAAAATTTAAACTAGAAATCAAACTACATGAAAGGGGTCATTGTCACCAATATTCATATTCTTGCTGTTCTGGGTCAAAGTGTAAGGTGAATGGAGGCAATGGGGCTGGTTCTGCCCGTTTCAGTCAGAGAGTTTCATCATAACCACCGTCTACAATTTTTCCTCTTTGCCACGCATGCCCTGTCTCCCTTCAATCCCTTCCCTTTATTCCATCCTTAATTTAGTGATTATTTAAAATAAGATAGTTCGAAAAAGTGCTGACATATAAAGCTAGAATTCCATGTCTGCTTCTTTCTGCCCCTTCCCCACCCCTGCCAAAAATTAGACTGCTCAATTATTTTCAAATGTGAGCCCTAGCCATTCAGCCCTCAGACATAATAATATAAAACCACTTCTCAACCCAATTTTCACTCAGTCGCACAGTGCATTGTAGAATGAGGTTAGAAACCAGACAAAAATTAGAGTAATAAAAGCGGACAATGCTTTTGCGTATGTATTATGCCTTATAAATTTCAGTTCTTCTGACTGGCTTCATTTTAACTAGCTGAGAAAAATACAATCTGCCGAAGATGGTTACTAGTGTTCAAAGTCAACTGGGACCGAGGGGGTGTTCAGTAATTACAGCCTTGCAGTTTCTACGAGATTCCATCCCCACTAGACCTGCTGTCTCCTGTCCCCATTTGTAACATTGTTCATTATGTTCAACCTGCTGCCATCACTCTGGAGCTTTCAAAGGCATTCTGGGGGCGATCTTGCTGTAGGACATGGGCAATGAAATAGTTAGATGTGACTTGTATTATAATCGCCTCACCTAACCCCCTATTTAGTTTGAAAAGTAGACTTAATAAAAGCAAGAGTGAAAGGCACTTTATGTTTTTAATAAGGAGTCTCATATGGTATTACCTGCTGTTTTTCATTGTGTGTCTCGTCTCCTGGTTTTCCTTTGAGATACATGACAGAAGAAAGCCAAGCACATCTCTTAATCGTAAAGTACTTTAAGAATCTATTGCAGTAATCTACCACAATCGATCAATAACTTCAAGTTAACAGGGCTAATTTCCAAAGTACATATATGTACTGATAGAGACAGGAGATCCATTCCCTGGCAAGTAAAGGCCATCTTATGTTCAAGAAACTAGAAGATTCCACTGTATAATAATTTAATGTTCTGTTTGCAAAAGGTAATTATAAAACTCTCATTCCATCTCCTGCTCTGATGGGCTCAGGATGAATTTAAAATGGATTAAGAGGAAATGGATAAGATGTTCTGTATTGCTGAACTCTGCCCGGTGTCATGATATGCAAACAGTGAGCGGAGCGCTGAAACTACTAAATACACACTGAAGAGATGACAGGGCTCAAACATGAGAACGCCTGGATCTGCCAGAGAAAAGGGCGCCTAAAAATAGTGCTAACAATTTACAGAAGAGAAAATTTGACTGTGGTGTAAAAATCTTTGAAGGCAGAGCTGCTTAGAGCTGGATGCTATAAACATATTCATGATGTTATGTTTGGAGAGGCATCTATTCTCTATGCATTAATCTCAGATGAGGAAGGAGGGCAGCATCTATGGACCTGTAAAATGTGATGGAGGAAGATTGGCCTGGGAATTGGAAGGCCTCATTTTAGACCAAGATTTACCACGAATTGGCTCTGTAACCTTTAGCAAGGCATGATACCTCTTTCATCCTTCTCTATAAAATGGGTCTGTTAAACTGAGTGTGGCCTCCATGTGTGAAAAGATGGGGGCAGGTTGAATATTCAGGACTTTCCCTAAGTGTAGCCTGATTATGATGCAAAAATTGTTAAAACTTGGGGACCATATTTCTTTAAAGATGCCTGACACCTTTCTTTTTCTTTTAGGCCATTAGATATTTTTAAGTGAAAACATAAAACATGCTCATTATATTAAGTCAAATAACACCAAGATACAGAAAGAAAAAGGTTCAAAGTTATAAATCTGGTATTCCCCTAAAACTGCCCCAGCTGAGTAATCAGCAGTAACAGTTTGGTATATATTAATCCAGCTTTTTTTTTTTTTTTTTGAGGTAGAGTCTCAGTCTCTTGCCCTGGGAGAGTGCTATAGCACCATAGCTCACAGTACCTCAAACCCTTGGGCTTAAGTGATCCTCTTGACTCTTGCTTAGCCTCCTGAGTAACTGGGACTACAGGCATCTACCACTACACATGCTACTTTTTCTATGGGGTCTTACTCTTGCTCAAACTGGTCTTGAGTTCAAGAAATCCACCTGCCTTAGCTTCCCAGAGTGTTAGGATTACAGGTGTGAGCCTCCACACTCAGCCTGTTCTCACTCACCTTACTTTTAAGACATGCTCAGATACAGACTATTATTAAACAATCTCCTTGATAAAAATGGCATCATTTTTTTTTTTTTTTTTGAGACGGAGCCTCAAGTTATCCCCCTGGGTAGAGTGCCATGGCATCCCAACTCATAGCAACCTCCAACTCCTGGGCTCAAGTGAGTCTCCTGCCTCTGCCTCCCAAGTAGCTGGGACCACAGGCGCCTGCCACAATGCCTGGCCATTTTTTTGGTTGCAGCCATCATTGTTGTTTGGTGGGCCCGGGCTGGGGATTCGAACCCGCTACCTTAGGTGTACGTGGCTGGCGCCTTAGCCGATTGAGCCACAGGCGCTGAGCCAGATTGGCATCATTTGTTATGTAATAACACATCACAGACAAGTCAAGGGGAGGTGAACCATGTTCAAGGATCAAATCTGTTCATGCTGAATGTATGTCTATGGCTACAAAGACAGAGTTGACTATTTCCCAAAGAGGCCTTTCGGTTATAAATCCAAAAGTAGTTATTACCTGGCCCTTTAGAAAAAAGTTTGTCAATCCTTTTCAATATAGGTAGCTCTAGCTCCTTGTTTTTAAAAAGTTACATAATAATCAGAGAATTAATATGCATCATTGATTCAGCTCTAGTAGCTGAGATAATTGAGAAATCAAGAGGAATGTAAGCTGTGAGTACTGTCAGATCCAGAAACTGAGATAACACTCTCAGGAATCCATCTCCCTTTGGATCCTGGTTCAGCTTTCTTTTCTGTAAACCTAATTCTTAGGTAGGCTTTCCTCTTTGACAAAATGGCCTCCATCACCTCCAGTCTTAAATCTCATTCCATGGTGTTGAAGAGCTTTTCTTTCCCCTTTCCTATCAGAAGTCTTGGGTAGGATTTTCTTGTCATCCATCTTTAAACCAGTCACTGTGACTAGTACTCCATGGGCCAAGAGAAGTCTCCATGTTTTTCTCTGGACCCTGGAACATGAGACTGGTCTTACCAAAACATTTGAATTGAAAGGAAAGAAAGTGTAGTTACCCAAGACTAACTGGTGTGCAGTTATGAGAAAGGGGGATGGATATTAAGAGCTTGGGACAACACATGCCCATTATCAGCACTGATTTCCCCACATGCTTTGGTGGATTGGGTATTTGTACTCTTAAATCTGTAAGTACTGTTGGTGTACTTTACAAAAAGTTTATTATAGTTGATCACAGTTTATCTAATAGCAATCCTTGAAAGTGTTGAGTTTTCTGTATTATCATCAGCACTGGTTATTATAACAATTTTTTTCCTTTAATTTTCTTTTATTTTCACACATTAAAAAATGAAAAACACTATACAAATGGTTTTTGATTGCAGATATCTGGTATTTGAAAAATGATATCTCTGCTCAGTGCTGGTAGCTCAGTGGTTACGGTGCCAGCCACATACACGGGGGCTGGAGGGTTTGAACTCGGCCCAGGCCTGCTAAACAATAATGACAACTGCAACAAAAAAAATAGCTGGGCATTGTGGCGGGTGCCTGTGGTCCCAGCTATTTGGGAGGCTGAGGCAAAAGAATTGCTTAAGCCTAAGAGTTTGAGGTTGTTGTGAGCTGTGACGTTATAGCACTCTACAGAGGGTGACATAGTGAAACTCTGTCTCAAAAAAGGAAAAGGATATCTCATTAAATTAGCATTCTAATGACTACTAGTGAAGTTGAGTATCTTTTCATCATGCTATTATTTGTAATATATGTTTATTCTTGTGTTACCTATCTTCTTATATTTGTAGAAGCTTTGAGTATATTAAGCATACTGATCCACTGTCTACTATATACGTCGGAAATCTTTTTTGTCAGTTGGTTATCTCTTGACTTTATTTATAGTATCATTTGCTACATTAAAAAAAAAGTGTGTACTAAGCTTTGTGAAGGAGTCTATCCAAATGCAGAAACCAATCCCAAGCTCACTGACCTGAGAAAGTTGGGTGAAAGCCTAATTAAAAATTATGTTCATCTCTATAGATCTATTTAAAATGCTTATCTTTAGAAGTTACCTAATTTAGGTGTATAAACAGAACACCATTCAGGCTTTTCTACTGCTGTATGTTGTCCAAGAAATGATCACAAGACATGCACAAACCCAATTCCCTCCTTCATCTATGAGGGTGATCTGTGATTGGCACAGCTTACCTGTAACATTAAAAAAATACATTTTGATAGATTTAGGGGGTAAAAGTGTTTTTTGGTACATGGATGATGTGTATAATGGTGAAGTCATGGATCTCTACTACTTTGGTGAGATCACAGAAACCAAGGTTCAGCAATTTCCCTCCTGAGTGTGGATCTAACTGAATTGAAATCAGGATCTTGCAGAGATATCTGCACTCCCATGCTCACTGCATCATTATTCACAATAGCCAAGAAATGGACACTACCCAAGTATTCACTGACAGATGAATGAATACAGAAAATGTGGTAAATCCATGTGATAGAATATTATCCAGCCTTGAAAGAGAAGGAAATCCATTTGTTACAACGTGGTTGGACCTGGAAGACAATATGCTAAGTGTAATAAGCCAGTCACTGGAGA
>CAUYQV010052055.1:0-29226 GCA_963574575.1 Galagoides demidoff
GACCACAGGCGCCCGCCACAACGCCCGGCCATTTTTTTTTGGTTGCAGCCATCATTGTTGTTTGGCGGGCCCGGGCTGGGGATTCGAACCCGCCACCTTAGGTGTACGTGGCTGGCGCCTTAGCCGATTGAGCCACAGGCGCCAAGCCTCATGTTTTTATTCTTAAAAGACCACTTTCCTTCAGGAAATGCATAACATAGTCTTTATTTATCACTTAAGGATTATTGCTGTTTTCAGATTTAAAGGGGGGAGCACTCAATGAATTGGTAAGGAATTGACTAAAGTTGTTATTAAATATTATTAAAGTTTCCATTTTGTTCAGCCATGATGTCTTTTTAGAAAGATAATCTTAATTTTTAATCTTTTACCTCTATCTACTTCGTATTCTCAGGATAGTAAATTTGTCTTTATATCCCAATTTTATTTTTGTTGCTTTAATCATTGAATAAATAATTTTCACTGCCTACTTTGTATCAGACTCTGTGGTGGAGGTGATAGTAAGGAGAAGAAGAAGGGATGAAGGTAGGAGGAATAGGGTTCTGTCTGCTTTGAGTAGAGCGATACCTAAGTACTGACTCGCAATGTCAGCCTGCTCGAAGCAACTCTCCAATGTTTGATTGACTAGTTCCTTGTCATCTATTAACACTTATACATATATTAATATTATGGAATATTTCCATTATATAAAATATGCTTCAAATACCCACCTACTTATTATCCTGTCATAATGTAAGTTAATATTTCTAGTATATTTGCTTCATAAAAGAAATGATTTAGCATAATTTATATAGTCACCCAATATAGCCATCCAAATGAAGAACGTTAGCTTCCAAATTTTCACATGGCAACAAGAAAACCTAACAAAACCAAAAACCCCGGCTGCAATGAATATCCTTATACACATCTCCTTGAATGTATTTTCAAGGGTTTTTTAATACCCCATAATATATACAATTAAAACTTTTAAAAATTATTGGTCAGATGTGAGGGCTCAGTCCTGTGATCCTAGCACTTTGGGAAGCTGAGGCTGGAGGATAGTGTAAGGGCAGGAGTTCAAGATCAGCCTGAGCAAAAGCAAGGCTGCTATCTCTACAAAAAAAATAGAAAAAAATTAGCTGGGTGTGGCGGTGCATCCCTGTAGGTCTCAGTTACTTGGGAGGCTGAGGCAAGAGAATTGCCTGAGCCCAGGAGTTTGAGGTTGCCGTTGCGGTGAGCTATGATGATGCCACTGCACATCAGCCTGGATGACAGAGTGAGACCCTGTCTCAAAAAACAAAATAAAACAAAACAATTTGTCAATTCTAAATAAAATTTTTATAGAGAGTAATGAGACATATGTACCTTCAGTTTTGCACTGAAGGGCTTGAACATAGTCTTTCATATTCTTGTAAATATTATAGGACTTCTAATTTTTATCAGTCTTTGTGAATATAAAATGGCAGATCATTGTTTTACTTTGCATTTCACTAATTACTGAATTTAAGACTGAATTTTCAGACAGTTTATTTTCAAATATTTATTAGCCATTCTGGTTTCTTCTACTGTGTATGGATTTTTCTAGCCTTTGCCCAATTTTCCATTGGAATTTTGTCTCTTATTGATTTGCAACAGTTTTTTTAAAAACTTATTCTGAGTACTAATCCTCTTTTGGTTAAATTGATAATACTTTTCTTCTAGTCTATGACTTTTCTTGTAACTTCATTTATAGTGTCTTTTGAGCAACAGGTTTAATTTATAATTTACTCAAGACCTATGTATGAAATGCCAAACTGTAACCTTTTACAAATTACATAGGTGTCTGTCCATGTATATATATCCATTCATCTATATGCAATATATAATACCATATATGCATATATGTAACATTTTTTATAACACTAGACAACTAATTTAGGACCATTTGACCCACTCTTTCCTGTCTGATTTGTAAAGCCATTTCCATCATACACCAAATTCCCATATTTAAGGAGGTCTATTTGTGGACTTTATATTTTATTCAATTGATTTATTTATGTTTCCTAAACCAAAATGATGTCTTAATTGCTACAGCTTTAATTAAACTTTGATATTTGAAAGAGGGAGTTTAACCATCTGATGCTTTTTCAATGTTGTCATGACTCTCCGTGGTACTTTATAGAGTCATGTGAAACTATTAGGATTTGTCAAGTTTCACAAAACAGCTTATTGGTGTTTGGATTTTCATTCCTCTATATTTGCTGAATGGAATAATTGCCATTATATATTGAACCATCATCTCATCCATAAATAGGGGAGTTATTTTATGTCCTTTGATAAAATTCCATAATTTTCTCTATAAATGTCTTATGCATCTTCTGTTATATTGTTCTTATAAGAAACAGATTTTGTTGCAATTATAAATGATATTTTTCCAGTTTAATTATGCTTCCTAACTTCTTATTGCAGGAATGTGGATGTATGCTATTTTTGTATATTGGTCTTGTCTCCAACAACCTTGTTAAAAGTTGCTTATTATTATGATTTATAGATTCTCTTGGATTTTTAATGTAAACAACCATGTTATCCATGAAAGAAGAAAATCTTGTTTCCTCCATAACAATTATTATACTGTATTTATGCTTATTTTTCCTGATTGGCTACCTTTTCTAGGCTCCGTATTACATTATTGAATAGAAATTCTGAAGGAGGTCCAGGAACATCTGAGTAGGATTTTCATAAGCTTAGTATTAGTTCTCATTTATTTTGTTCTTCTCATATTAATGCTGCCTTTCTCTGTTCACTTTAAGAATGTTGGATGGTCCTGGACTAGTAGCCACCATAGGTAATTTTACTGAGGGGAAAATGAAAAGTTTGCGCGATTTGCTCAATATCTAAGTTCAAGAGTGCCCTCTTCTGTTCTAATAGTGAAGTAAAGTTTATTTAACGAATGATGTTTTCTGGGGTGCTGAGCAATAAAAGGGACGGATGGATGTCTACTGATACTGTGATCCTGCCTTATGGCGCCACGATCCTTAATTTGGGTATTGGTGATTTCTTATTTTCGTTGCCTTCCTAGTTTCCTCTCTCTTTCCCAGAAGCAGCGCCTTGCCAAGACTGCCGTTCTGGTGCTGCTTGCTTTCTTGCAGTGTTTCTTCATCGTGGAAGGATGCTTTCTCTGGAGGAGATGCACTCTATGTTCCATCTGAGCTAGGGACTCTTGCCACCTCTCTTCTCTTCTATGTAATCCCTCCCCCTCATCCCCGGATTCTGCTTCAGCATGGGCTTGATCTGGCTCTTCTGATCTGGACTATTCTCCTACTTAAATGTAAATTGAAGTTTGTAGTATTCACTGCCTTCCATTATACTCTACATATGAGCGATCATGTAATTTTATTCCCTTTGCTATAGACCTGTTTGGTTTTAGAGAATGTATGTGGATATTTGGACTCAAGGAACCAAATGGTTGAGGAATGTGTTACAGCCTTTCCTCTATTACTATGGATTTGTCATTTTACACTCGCTTAGTAGCTGTCTTAGTTACCAAACGGTCTGTCGTGGTGTGTAGTGCTTGTGTTCAAGAAACCCTTATTTTACCTAATAATGGAACCAAAGACAAGATCAGTGGTATGAGTAATTCAGATATGTCAAAGAGAAGCTGTAAAGTGCTTTCTTAAGTGAAAAGGTAAATGTTCTTGACTTAAGGAAAGAAAAAAAATTCATATGCTGAGGTTGCTAAAATCTATAGTAAAAGTTGAACCATAAAATTGTAAAGAAAGAAAAAAGAGGCTTGGCGCTGTGGCTCAAGCGGCTAAGGCGCCAGCCACATACACCCAAGGTGGCAGGTTTGAATCCAGCCTGGGCCCGCCAAACAACAATGACGGCTGCAACCAAAAAATAGCCGGGCGTTGTGGCAGGCACCTGCGGTCCCAGCTACTTGGGAGGCTGAGGCAGGAGACTCCCTTGAGCCCAGGAGTTGGAGGTTGCTATGAGCTGTGATGCCATGGCACTCTACCCAGGGGGACAGCTTGAGGCTCCTGTCTCAAAAAAAAAAACAAAAGAAAGAAAAAAAAATTCATGTTAGTTGTGCTGATGCACCTTAAAACTGCCAAAGTTACAGCCATAGGGCATGATGAGTGCTTTGGTAAGATGGAAGAGGGATTTAAATCCGTGAGTGGGAGATATGAACAGAAACCTGTTCCAATCAAGGGCTCTCAGGGTCTGTATTGTCTGCTGTTTCAGACATCCCCTGGAAGTCTTAGGACACATTCCTCCCCCTATCCCCATAGGGAGTGCTTCTGTGAATTGAAGGAGGTAGAAGATCATACTGTACACAGAGCCTGGGAACATTGTTGGGTTTAAAAATTGTATTAGGGCCAATCTTTCCTTAAATGTTTTTATTTCACATAAAGTATATACCACTAAAAATTTAAAATATCTTTTGAAATCATTAATTTCTCAAACACTGACTTGTCCCTCTTAGGTATACAGTGACCACATACTGTGAAAGCTATCCTCCGCCATACGATTATCAGCCACGTGTGAGTACAAGAGCCACATTGTTATATTTATGTAAAGTGATTCTTTGCATTTAGTGTAAATAGCCACACTTGAGAAGAAAAAAAATTGCTGAGATTTGTGATATTTTATTTTCATTTAGAGATATTAGATGTTTGTTGGAATGTTTTATATGGTTATGATTTATTTTTTAAAGTTTATGGATTTCAGGGATGAAATATTGCCATCTCTAAAATATAGTAGTCACCTTCTTCTTCATCATACTATATTGTCCCCCTTCCTGAATTCAATTTATCTGGAATAAGAACCTACTTTTCTATTCATTTGCATTGTATCAAAGCATAAAATTAAGTGGCTTAATTTAGTTCTGGAAATGTGTATGTTAATAAAGAGTCCAGTTTATGAGTTGGATATATTTGTACTTAAAAAATTATGCAACGGAAACAAAACAGGCAGCATTGTATTTGCCTTGGTCTTGAATTCTCAGCAAGCGCCACAGACATGGCTAGAAATAGGAGACTTAGTTTTTATAAAGAAAAAAAGTCATCAATTCAACTTTATTTTCAGATAGTATGTACTTAGGAAAACCAAGATATTAAAATCAAAAGTAATAAGAACGAATAAAGCAATAGCTTTCCTTCATATCAGCAGTAACCAGTTATATGTTCTAAAAGGAAAATACAAATTATTATAGCAACGCAAATGTAAGATACTTTTACAAGGAAAATACTACAAAGGTCAATAAAAGATGTGGCAGTTTATCTCCAAAGATGGCAGACCTTGCAGTTGGCACAGGCCACTTCCCCATCCAGAGGCAAGTATCCCTCCCCCTTGAGTCTGAGCGGTCAGGCCCCTGATATGACCAATACAATAGGGCAAAAATAATCCCGTGCCAGTTCTAAACTTTGCCTTAAGAAGAGTGGTTCTGCCTCTTGGCATCCTGAGCTACCAGGTGAGAAATCCAGGTTATTCTTTTGGAGGGAGGGACCCTGGGGAGCAGTACTGATGAGCTTAACTTACAGGAGAAGAAGCCACTCTGGGCACCCAGCTTAGCTGACTTGGATTGCAACCCCAGCTGCCAGCTGACCACAGGCCAGGAGAGACCACGAGAAGAAAATGGAGCCATTAATTTTGTTTTAAAATATGAACCAAACCTTAACTGAGGCAGTTAACTCAAAAGGGAATAACTACCATTATAGGGAACTAAAAAACTAAAGTAGGAATTAAATTTATAAATTTAATGTAATTATTATCAAAATCCTAATGGATTTTATTTTTTAGTCAAAATTCTAAGATTCTAAAAGTTATTTTGAAAGAGTGAACTAATGAACATAATCAGAAATACAGAAATTTTTTAAAGAAATGGCAGAACTAATTTAGGGGAGTAAAGGATTTAGGACATCACCATTATTATATGTTCTTATTTATTTTTTCCTGTTTAAAAATAGCACTTAAGTCATAAAAACAGCAAATATGGTAAATTATGGATTGACATGTTTAATACAGAAAAAATTCACATATCAGTAGAAAAATGCCAATGACCCTAGGGAAATGAGCAAAGGACAGAGATGGGGAGTTAACAAAGTAAGAAATATAATTAACAAGTAAACATAGGGAAAATGTCCAATGTACAAATAATAAAAGAGGTGAATGAAAACCAATAAGACTTTGATTTTTGCAGATAAAGTTGGCAACATTTTTAAAAATACTATTCAACCTAATAATTCTTCTTCCAGGAAACTTCTCCAAAGAAAAATAATTTAAATAGGATAAAATTTATATCCACTGTGGCACAACTTGAAAAATACTTATATATTTGGTATTAGGAATAAAATTAATCAAAAATGTTGTATATTGAGATATTGTGCAGCCTTTGTAATGTCCATAGATAGTTTTCAGTGTCTAAATAAATCTTTACTGAAGCTTAAGAAAAATATGAGGTTATAAAGTTACATGTATATTTTATCTAAATTATGTAAAATATAGAGAAAAATTTAAAAACTGGAGAAACTGCCAAAATGGTAGTAAAGTTGGCCAGTGAATGTTGAGATGCCAGGTGACTTTCTTCATCTTTACACTTTTTTAGAATTTTCTAATGCAACGAGTATAATGGATTGTAAAAAAAAAATCACAAAATGGATAATCAACAAAATGGATTATATAAAAATTGCAAGGAAACAAACATATTATTTAAAAAATGCCTTTCAGTTTCTTTTCCTTATTTTCATAGGATTTGACTTTATCTTTAAATAAATGGCAGTTGGAAGACACCTTTGAAAACTCACAAAATTCAAAGGACTAAATTTACTACGAAGAGGTGGGGTGTATTCTTGGCACATGAATCTTCAGCTGTTGTATTACATATTTACACTTTAAATTTTTCAGCATTATGTCTCGTTTTTCTCACATTGCTTGTTTCTACATTAACAGCACAGCACCCTTTGGCAGCTGTTAACCTTTATTTGGAGAGATTTGTTTATTCACTTCTAACTTCTACGCCAAACTAATTGATTTTGAGGCATGGGCATGTTTTTAGCACTGCTTCTAACACCCGAATTTAATGAATGCTTGCATTACATTTATTGAATACGAAAAATATATTTTAAATCATACTAACAGTGGCTGGTTAAACAACAAGAATAGTGATCGAATGCTAACATAGAGTTTACCAGGCATATAAACGAATGTATGATTCACAAAATCCTGGCAAAGGAAAGAGACCTTTGATTTACTTGCTACAGACTTCAGCATGTGGCCTTAGCATAGACATAGTTCACCATTCATTCTGCCTCCTACCTCTGCAGTTATGCAGTTTTTGAAGAAATCTGAAAATATTTGGATTTGTACGACTATAAACATTGTGCATGAATTAAGACTTTATTAATTTTGATATTATGGTCTCTTAAATTTGTGTAATTCTTCTTTGTAGAAAGTGGGATAGCATTACAGGAAATAAATGGAATGCAGATTATCACACCACATCTCTAGCCATACCTAACAAAATACAGATTATTAGGAAGCTATGAAGTTGTTTCTAAGGAGAGAAATGGAAGAGAATCACACACTATTTCCTCTGCACTGCACCTCTTACACCGGAAGCTTATTACAGCTCATCTCAATTTCAATTAAAGATCCTTTCCCTTAAAATATTCTCCATTTTCTCCGATGAATGTGCATTAGAGGATTGGTCCACGACTGGCTGTTTGGTATGTGAGCCTTTGGGACAAGGGAGAAATAAGCTGAGGACAATGGTAGGAAGTTAACAGCACACACGCAGGATAAGAATGAGTTCAATCATGAACCAGCAAACTCAGGATGCTCAAGGGTCAGAGGAATGAAATGTTGATTAACAAAAGAACAAATATGACACTAGTAGTGAGAGAGTTGAAGAAGAGGAGGTAATGAAAAGAGGGTAAACTGGAATTCATTATTTCAGAGGTAGGACAGTTCTGGGGAATGAGAGTCTAGGCTGTGGCCTTGGGAGTGAGTTTCTAGAGTGGAATTAAATCCATTGACTTTGGAAGGTGAAGGAATAGTAAATCAGAATGTTGGTTAGATACAAAATATAGGTGTTGGAAATAAACCTATAAGAGGGCGGGGCAGAAGGGTGGGACCAAAGACTGTGAGTCAGATGTCCAAGACCTCAGTGAACTTCAGGGAGCCCCTTAAAAGCCAATGAGTCTTCCCAGCCTTGTAGCTACCATTTGTGCATATCTGGTTCATCGGTATTGTGAAGTGCTCTTTTGTTTTTCTAAATAGAGCTGCCTTTTGAATTATTTTCACACATGAGTTTTAAAAAAAAGCCCCCAAGCGGTTGCATAGTCTTGTTCATTCAGAGATAGAAAATGGAGGAAGCTTTTAATAGATAATTATGCTTTAGAGTTGGCATGCATCCCCATTGACCACAGGGGCTCCATGTGATTTTATAGTGAAGAGAAACTGTATCTGTTTTGACAGTTTTCCCAACAATGGCAGGGTTGGCCTGTCCTACCCTTGGGACTCAGTGCACCGGTACAGACATAGCCTTGTTAAAATATTGATATTTATGTGCTGGTTGAAAATTAGCTGTGATCAGTCTCTCAGGGTTGTGTGCTGATTTTCCTGGGCCTGACACATGTTTGCCTTCGTGGGCCACTTCCTCCACTAAGAAAAAGTTAAACTGTGTTTTACAACTGAGTTGGTGTAACGACAAATATAATCAAAATTGGATTATCTGTTTTTTTAATTCAAAGATTATTAAAGAATATATTTCATAGGCTGTATTTCCCATTTGCATTTTATAAAGAATACCCATCTTTTCCCTCTTCTTTTATACTGTTTGAATCATTACCTATTTTTGACTGTGTTAATTTATGACCATGCAATATGATCATATTATTGTTAATCCTTCTTAAATCATTACCAAATAGCAATGGGTGCTACGTCAGACTAAATCGCACAATACACTTTTTTTCACCCCTGGGAAATAATCTTGGACTTATATGCTCTATTTTAAGAAAAATTTCCTGTATAATAGTTGCCATTGATTTCTACCCTGAGATGTTTATGGATATTATATTACTAGCATCATTTTCTGGCTTAACCACAAGTTTCTATTATTTGATAAAGTTTGTTTTTCAGAGTGGCATCTGCACATTTTTTTTTTTTTAAGAGATGAGGCCTCACTTTGTCACCCAGGCTGAAGTTTACCGGCCTGATAAAAGTTCATTATAAATTTGAACTCCTGGCCTCAAGGAATCCTCCCATCTTGGCCTCTCAAAATGCTGGGATTACAGGTGTGAGCCACCGCACTGGGCATATCTGAACATTTTTATACAATAAAATACATAACATAACACTTCCCATTTAAACCTTTTTTTAGTGTGCAATTCAGTGGCATTAAGTACCTTCATGTTATTGTTATATTCATTTTTAAAAGTTCTGCTTTTAAAAGAAACTAAAAACCTGGGCCCCTAAAAGTATCATTGGCCTGTGTCTGCTGGCTAAATTGGTTCAGCCTGAACCTCCTAGAAGCTGGGTCAGGGCTTGGCTGATCGGAGACCTCTAGGATTCGCCCAGTTGGCCGGAGTGAAAATACTCCGAGTATCATCTCAGATCAAAATGCAGCTTGGCTAGAAATCAGAGACGGGAGTGCAGGCGGTATCATTAGGAACCCTTTGTGGTTTAATTAGGCTCTTTCACATAAAAGAAATTTCCTGAAGGCAGTAATTGCCTTTAGTTTTCTGCTTCCCAGGAAAGGAGGCCTAGGGAAGAAGACAGAGAAAGAACGGCTTGCTGAAAAAGAACAGGCTGGGGCTTCTCTACAAGCCACTCTTGTTGGAACTAGATCAGCTTTCAGTTCCCAGTTGTTTTGGTGCCTTCTTTTTGTCACTTTCCTTTAGTTTGTGTCTCTGTTGTCTCCCCCATTTTCATTTCTGTATGGACAGTCTTTTAATTTTCTTCTTCTTTATTTTGGTTGTTTAAAACAATAAGAGCCAGAAAAGTTGTGCAAATAAATCTGGGCACATAGAATGATCAGGCATAAAAACCTTTAGTGTAGAAGAAAGTGTTTTGCCAATTTTTTCCCCTGGAAAATTAAGGCTAAAACTTAACTAAGGAATGTTGCAGACTTCCTAATGTATCTTCATTACTTTAATTCTAGGGCTGCTTTTACTAGTACTGCATCTGAATATATCCACTATGTAATTTTCCTTGTTTTTTTGTTCCATGGATGTTCTCATTCAACATGCATTAACAAAAGAATAATTGCCATTTGCTGAATATTCTTATCATATACTATTGACTGAAATGAAATAAGTGAGAGTTTTAGAATCTTCTGCAAATAAGGTAGTGGTAGGAGGTGGGATTGGAGAAGAGGAAAGGGGCCATGTGGTTGTACCTAGTATTTTATAACCCATGCTGGAGTGTTCCATAATGCTACTGCTAGTTAATCATGGAAGCAGCTCCCTATGACTTGGGTTCTGGAGGAGATGGTGGCCTTTCCGGCTTAAACATCTTGCCTGAAAGACCTCTATGTATATTGTCCATATATGTGCTGACCTTGTTGTCTCCACGAAACATGATTTTATATAGCTTGATAGGCAAACAGTTCTGGTTCTGAGTCTCATGTTATTCTGCCAGCACTAAGAACCACATTCCCTAGGCACCAGCTTCAATCTCAGGATCTGCTGGTAGTTGCTTGTATGGCTCCATAGAACTCCCATAGCTTCCCCAGCTGATTGAGATACAGTAGAATTTGCCTTATTCGTTAGAGCAGACTATGTAGTTGCTGGCGGATGGGTAGAAGAGAAGAAGGGAGGAAAGATGAAAGAGAGGAAGAGAGGAGGGGAGAGAAGACAGAAGAAATAAAGGGAGGGAGAGAGGAATGAAGTTATACTTATTTGTCTACCAAGTTCCAGGCACTGGCTTGTTTATCTCACATGTCTTAGCTCACTTAATACTCTCAATTACCTGGGGAGACCAACCTATTAGAATTATATGTTGAGAAACCCATGTCCCCGAGAGGTTAAGTATTGGTAATCGCAACAGGTAAGTGTCCAAAGTGGACTCAGCTCTGACTCCAGACCCCATGTTTTCAGCCAGTTTGTACAAACATGATTCAACAATCATACACTCAGCCTTTGTAGGTCTTGGTCCTCTCACTTTAAGATTAGTAGGTTGGACAGTATGATGGTTCATTTCATGTGTCAGCGTAGCTAGGCTATAATGCCCCGTTTAGTCAAATGCTAGTCTAGATGTTGCCATGAATGTATTTTGTAAATGTAACATTTGTAACCAATTGACTTTAAGTACAATAGATTATCCTCAATAACATGGGTGGATCTTATCCGATCAGCTGACAACCTTAAAAGCAAAAATACTAATGTTTCCTGGAGAAGAAGGAATTCTGCCGTGAGGCTGTAATAGAAATCTTGCCTGAGTTTCCAGCCTGCCAACTTGCCCTATGGATTTAAAACTTGGCAGCCCTTACAATCCCATGAGCCAATTTCTTAAAATCAATCTTAGTTTCTGTCTCTCTTATACATGTATATATTCTGTTGGTTCTGTTTCTCTGGAGAACCTGACTGATAGAGACAGAATGATCTTTAAAAGCTCTCTGGCTCTCAGATTCTACTATTTGATTTGATTTGATCTCATTGATCCTGTGCCATTGAAATAGACATTTATTTATGATCAAGTAATCTTTTTGATTAAAGACTTTGGCAGACGTATAATTCAAGTCTACTCAGAAATTAGGAGATAAATATTTTAACTTTTCCTGCTCATCTTGTGTTTCACCAAGGAGAAATAGAAGGGTCTCAAATCTCAGGAAATTCAGATTCTCAGGGTTTATTTTTAATGCTGTGGCCTTTTAGTGGGAAGATACACTGTTTCTCTTGAAACTTTATTTTTGCCTTCTGAATTTGTTTAACCACAACCAAACTTTAGTTTCTGGGTTAGGTCATAAAGCTCAGTTCTACTTCAGAGAAGGGATTATGAGAAATTTCATTTTCTTCTTTTTGATTGTCTTTAATTGTAAAGAGGGAAAAAAAGTTTTGAAAATTGGAAATCCTAGGCCTCAAATTTATACATAACCCATTAATTCTCACCATCATAAATATAAGACAGTGGCAGAGGTAAATGTCCTCATATAACATAGCCTGAAGAATAAGAAAAATGATATTTCTGCTTTACGTGATTGAAGTGATGGGACTAATCAAGATGTGTGCATTAGGCTCTGCACCTGGGGCTCAGGCGGCTAAGGCACCAGCCACATACACCTGAGCTGGCAGGTTCGAATCCAGCCTGGGCTGGCCAAACAATGACGGCTGCAACCAAAAAATAGCCGGGCGTTGTAGCAGGCGCCTGTAGTCCCAGCTACTTGGGAGGTGGAGGCAGGAGAATGACTTGAGCCCGGGAGTTGGAGGTTGCTGTGAGCTGTGATATCACAGCACTCTACCCACGGTGACAGCTTGAGGCTCTGTCTCAAAATACAACCAAAAAAACAAAAACAAAAAACCCCCCAGATGTGTGCATTAGAAAGAAAAGAAATGTATTAATAGTGAATGTTTAGTGGCAGATTGCCTGGCTTTTGATTCTGGCCATAACTAAAATTTGTGTGATTTTCATCTTTGAACATCAGCTTATTCTCTGTAGTGTTTATTTATGTAGATCTCCAAATTTTTCTTTAGAATGAGACATTACTATGTTGATTGGATTTATTAACAGTATAGATATAGTTATACCCAGAGCCTAAACTCCTTTTTACCTTCTATGACTGTTTTCTTCTGGTTAAGAGGCTCATGTTCTATCAATACCTGTATTTGTTACAAATACTTTGCCCTCCTAAAACTTTATCAAATAAGTAGGGGTACTAAATGTTTCTTAAATACACAACAAAAATATATTGCATTATTAATATGGCTACATTTGCCAATTACTCTCATTTGTGATACAGTCACAGAGAGAAAAACTAGCTAGTAGAAGTAAGATCTTTGAAATTTAGTGGAGGAAATAAATGAGGGGATCTGTCTGAGATGATTGTCCTATACTGGTCCCCAAGGTAGATAAGGGGGATTTGGCTATAGAGGACTGGCCCTTCTCCTCCCACACCCTGTGCATGTGTGCTTAGAATATAGCACTTATATTCTCCTCCCATACCCTCTGCTTATCAGTGAAAGGCAGTTCTCATAGTCAAGTGCAAATAAGATATCAGTGGTAAAACCTTTTATACATGATATATACTGAAAATAGTGAAACAAAATGTCTCAGCAATTGACTTTTATATCTACTTTCATTCCATCCTATGTGATATTCACATAATAAACTTGCTGTCTCAAATACCTTTTTAAGAGTAAAGAGAATACCCAAATGAGCACATTTATAGTCATACTAGGGAAGAAGAGTCTTTGCTGTACTCATGCCAGGTGGCTAATAGCTATCTTTAATGGTAGACGCAAGGCTAGTTTGCAGTGACTGATTTGGCCAGGAAACAGAATCCATTATGCATTTTTATGGATGATCTGGATGAAGAAATTGAGGCTGTGTTTTCAAATTATCTTGTAATATTAAATTGGAGTTACTGATGGTCTAGAAGGCAGGCCTGAAACTGAAAATGACCTTGAGAAAGAAAACGATCCCAGAAAATGAAGGATCCTAGAGAAAAAAAAAAGATCCTATAAAACCAAATAAGAATAAGTATAACCAAAGATCAGAAAAGAACTGGGTAAAGACTGGTACACAGTTTATTAAGAAATAATAGTGTTGGCTCGGCGCCTGTGGCTCAATCGGCTAAGGCGGCAGCCACGTACACCTAAGGTGGCGGGTTCGAATCCCCAGCCTGGGCCCGCCAAACAACAATGATGGCTGCAAACAAAAAATGGCCGGGTGTTGTGGCAGGTGCCTGTGGTCCCAGCTACTTGGGAGGCGGAGGCAGGAGACTCGCTTGAGCCCAGAAGGTGGAGGTTGCTATGAGCTGTGATGCCATGGCACTCTACCCAGGGAGATAGCTTGAGGCTCTGTCTTAAAAAAAAAAAAAAGAAAGAAAGAATAGTGTCATTTTATTCTGAAAAAAGGTGCAGATGGTGCTTAGAGTGAGAGTGTAGGACCCAAAGGGTGAAGGGGTTGGAGGTGGGGCGGAACCTAAGAGCCCAACATTTAAAGATACATTGACACATTCTACTGATGGAAATGGTAAAACCCGGTTCTGTTTGTCCTTCGTAATGGGGGAGGGTCCACTGGGGGAACCACTCATGAAGAGAATCCTCTTTGAACATCCTAACTTATCTTGCCGTGGTCTGTTAAAGAAAAAGAAGATGTGAAAGAGAAGAAAGCTTTCTTAGCCAGTTTTCCGCAGCAGTGCTTCTTTGGCTGTAAGGTTAGAGCCTTCTGTTTCTGCAGGGCCTGTTTGGCCTCTGTGTGCCTTTCCCTGGCACTTTCTCTTTCCCTCCTTTTACCAGCGTGGTTTACTGAATTTCCTCAACCCTCCCACAGAAGCACATCGACTGGAAATGGATTAACACTGCTGTGTTCTGTCAGCCCTCCTCCCTGTCATATTTTTTTAGAAGTTGGCGATTGCTGGCTACCACTGCATTCTTCAACCTCCCTCCTGCTTCAGAACCTATGGTGTTGCAACCCTTTCTCTTTCTCTCTCCTCCATCCTCCACGGCTTCGTTATGGGCTCAACCATGGGCATGTCCAACATTCGGGCCCCGGAACCCTGCTCCTCAAATTTTACACAACCTCAGAGAACGCATCTGCTCCCAGGGCTCTGCACCAATCACCTTTTGGTAGTGAACTTGATTGTTATATAATTTTAAACTTAGAGGAAACTTTCGAGAATTGCACAAAGAGCTCCCATCTAATGTTTCCATGGAGTTACCACAAGAAAATATTCTAGAGACTTCATGCCCCTTTACCTCTAAGTAGTTCAATGTGAATGTCCTGAGAGCAAGGACATGGAGCTGTAGTGCAGTTTTCAACCTCAGAGAAATGGACACAGTACAATTGTGGAATCCACAGCCCACATTCAAATATCATCCAGGCCCCAACACGTTCTGCGTAGCTATTTCTCCCCCTGCCGATGATCACTGCTGTGCAGAGGGCAATGACTTCTCTCCAGGCCATCTGTCCCACAGCACCACCTTCCAAAGAAACACTTTGTACTGACGTCATCTCAAATTTAAAATGTCTAAAATGTGACTCATCATTTTTCCCCCAAACAAGTCCTTTCCTATCCCCTGTCTTTCTTATTCTTGTTAGCGTTATTCTGACTCGCCCAGGCATCCAGGTTCAAAGCTATGAATCATCTTTGGTTCATTATCCCCAGTTTGCCAATGTGAGCTCTAAGTTCTTCCAAATGACTCTTTTCAGTGTGGTTCTGCCTGAGCCATTGTGCTCTAATGCCCACCCACTCCTCCCCACAGACAATTCTGCCAGTTACCCTTAGTTACTGGAAGAGCTCAGAAAAAAAAAAAAGGGCTTCCAATGCTCATCTTATCTTTAAGTAAACTTTGTCACAGCTCCTGTCTGTGTAGCATCAAATAATGGGCTAGCCAACAGCAGTGTGGTAATTCACAAATCTGTTTCTATATATAATTTCTAAACACTTCTTCCCATCCCCACTAAATAAATGTTGCACAAATGTTTATTTAAAAATTTTTTTTTGTGCAAAGTATTTGTGCAAAAAATTATGTTAGGTTGTTGAAAATATAACTGTCTACAACTCACATATGCAGAGGAAATATATGTGCATTTAACTGATCGCTAGCCTACTTCCTGAGCCCACCAGCAGTGGGATAGCACTGACTCTTCAATCTTTCTAAAGTTTAATCTAATCCCTTAATTTAAATAGTTCCTATAGGATGTGTTTAATTTCTCTGGAAGAAAACTCTCACTTTCTCAGAGATTCTGTTCCACCTCCTGTGTACAGAAAGGAGCTAACACAGTAGAAATGAGACTGATAATATCTTTTTAAACCCCTGCTTACAGATGACCCTTGGCTACATCTAGAAAGTTGGCTTTCAGGATGAGGATTCCCTGATTAGAACAGCTCCCTGGGTCTAAACTGTTTGTGTAAATAATATAGTTTGTGCTGAACACCTGCTGGGAGTCTGAAATTTTGGTACATACAAGGCAGAGGGTGCCTACATGACCAGCCCCCAGTAAAAGCCCTGGGCACCAAGTCTCTAATGAGCTCCCCAGCAGACAGCACTTCACAACTCACTGTTGGGGGAATTACACTCACCCTGTGTGACTCCACTGAGAGCGGTCGGTCTCTGGGAAGTTTGCTCTGTCTTCTTTGGCTGTTAGTTCATACACCTTTCCTGTGCTTTTATTCTTTTTCTGTAATAAATCATAGCCATGCATACATTGTACAGACAGTCCCCAACTTACAATGGTTCAACTTACCGTTTCTGACATTATGTTGGATTTATCAGGGTATGAAGAGCATTGCAACTTAAGATACTTTCCATTTGGATGGATTGACTGGGACATAAGTGCACTGTAAGCTGAAGAACATCTATTTCTGTGTGTGTGTGTGTGTGTATAAAATAAATCAAACCTGGGGGTGGTCTTGGGGACCCCAGTACATCCTGCTCTTCTCCCTAATACCAGGAGAAAAATTACATTTTCTAGAAATGGCTGCAACTTGTGCTCTCTCCCATGTGCTCTCTCAGTGAGGCTTTGAACACATTTCCCACTGAGAGGAGGGGTCTAGGTTCCTCCTGGAGAATCTGGGTAAGCCCATGTAATTATTCCAGCCAGTGGCTGCAGCTGAGGTTCAGCAACAGCCAGCATTAACTACTAATCAGAATGAGAAATGGTCTCAGCCCCTGCCCCTCAACTCACCCCCGACTTTCAAGTCCTCCTAGCTGAGGCCCCAGACATCGTGGAGCAGAGAGATGCTGCCTTTGCTGTAGCCTGTCCAAATTCCTGACCCACAGAATCTGGAGGCAGAATAAAGGCCTATTTTTGTACACGCCTGTGTGGGTGCAGGGTGGTGGTTAGCAGGAGTAGTAATGGCATCTTTTCTAAGATGGCAACAGATGGATGGAAAGATGTGACTTGGCATCCTGATGACAGAGGGGAGAGCAGGGTTTTCCATGCGGTGTTCTGTGCCTGTCCTGGTTTCTGGGGTGATATCTTTAGTCCATATGGTTGCTCTTTCCCTTGCTGGCATTAGTGACTAAACGATGTGGACACTGTAATTAGCAGTTTTTGTCTCTTTGTCTCTGGGCTTGATTGGAGCCCAGAAGGCACTTCTGGGATGACTTGGCCTCATTTCGTCTCCTGTAGAAGTGGAAGAAGATTCACTGCAGACTCCACTGGAGCCTTCTGTGACTCTTACTCAGTTCCAGCTCCAATGTTCAGCACTGCAGCCACTGTTTGCATCCCCCTCTGCAGATATCCAGCTATTTCAGGATTTTTTTTATGCCATAGGATATACCAAAAGTGGCTCAGGATAGATGAATCTTAGAGGCCACCCTACCTTCCCATGCTGGGGAAAGGAGAGGGCAGCTAATGATGTGATCTAGTTCAAGTTCTCTCATGAACAGGGACTGAGAACCCCTGTGCCTTTTTGCCACCATTATCATTTATCTAATGCATTTCCCCCTGTCCAGTTCAAAGGGACTCTGCCTGATAAGCCCAGGGATGGGAAAATAGGGCAATACGCCTTTCTGCTTACCTTCCCCCTTATTTTTTCCTCCTCACATAGACCCTTCCTTCTCTTCCCTCTCTTCATTTCAACTCTCCTTTTGTCTTCATGGCAAAGGGTATTCCACTATGAATCTGGAGAACTCTATCATTGGAGACTCCCAGACTGGATTACTGATGTTCTAAAATCCTCAAACTATGGTTTGGACCACAAGGCTATTGTCTTGCTCAGAAACTATTTTGTATAAGTTGATATTACTTTGCTCTGTGGTTCATTGGCAGTTTTCTGAAACAAAGGGCAATAGGTGGTTACATACACCAAAAAGGGAAAACATACTAATAATTTTTCCATTATTTCCTTCTTTATTGGTTTGAGTAGTTACCAGACTGTTTGCTTGTCAAGATGCCCATCACCTTAGGGATGAACTGCAGTCAATATTAAGGTCCCTGAAGGTTATTCTTGACACACCTGCTTTTTTTTTCTACTCTGTTTCATGCCTTTGGTATTAAACTTTGGAAGGCATACTTGCTCTGCTTTCTGATAATAATTATATCCTCTGGTTTTCTAGTAATTTATCCTAATTTTTGAATACCTACTTTGTTCACCTATTTCATATTTGCATCCTCCTGATTCCCGGTTGCACATTTAGTCACATATTTACTGTTTGCCACCACTCCTCCTATTTGATGTGCCCTGTTCCCTTGGTTATGACCCATTTCCTTGCTCTGATCCCAAGTACCTCATTGTTCCAATATTGCAGATTATTCAAGTGTACGTTAGTTAAGAATGTTTTAGTGAGATGCACAAAACCCAACTCAAACTGCATCAGACAATAAAAGCAATGTATCAGCTCATATTTTTTGAAAAGTCAAATTTCAGGAAGGGATTGATAGAGCAGCGCCACCATGTTTCTTGCTGGCTTTCAACTCTGCCTTTTATGGTGCTGTTGGTCTCATGCTAGACTGATTGTAAGAGGGTTGCCAAAAGCAACCTGGACTGGATGCTTCTTCATTTATGTCTAACAGTGGAAAAATAGCTTTTTTTTCACCCACATCATTGAACAAAATATCTTGGGCTTTAATCTTGTTTGGAAAAATTCCAGTCACATGCCTGCCCCTGAACCTGTCACTATCATTTAGAGTAGGGTGAGACGATTCTGATTGTCTCAGGCCAATTAGATACTGCCCCTGGACCTGGGACTGCAGTCAATGCTACTCAAACTGTGTGGTTGCTACATATTGGGAAATGAAAGAAGTGGATTCAGGAGTGAGCTGGAGCCAGTCTTCACCATGTGCATGAACTGATTATACTCATGTATTCCTCAGTGTCCACTGACATCAGCCACAGTAGGAGTATTTACACCACAGAAATTGGCAGGTGTTACAATTCTTTTTTTTTTTTTCTTTGCAGAGCTGATAATGGAGAGTCACCCAATGTAACATGTGTTAACAGGCAGCAGTCTCTTAACTCATTTTTCTAACTTCAGAATTGCTCCCCCAGTGCATTCCCTCTTTTTAAAATAACAACTTTACTGAGATACAATTTCGCATATCGTAGAATTCAGCCCTTGCAAGTGTCCAATTCAGTGATTTTTAGTATCTCCACAGGGTTGTGCAATCATCACAATTCAGAACATTTTCATCACCCCCCAAAGAAATCCCATACCCATTAACAGTCACTCTTCAGAACATTTTCATCACCCCCAAAAGAAATCCCATGCCCATTAATAGTCACCCTTCATCTTCCTGTTCACTGGAAACCATTAATCCACTTTTCTGTCTCTGTGGATTTGCCTATCGTAGACATTTCATATAAGAAGTCATATAATTCATGGTCTTTCTGTTCAGCTGCTTTCACCTAGAATAAGGCTTCCAAATTTCATCCATATTATAGCATGTATCAGTATTTTGTTCCTTTTGTTGCCAAACATTTCGTTATATGTGTAGACACATTTATTTATCTACCCAATGAATGGCCTCTGACTTAATAGAGATCCTACTCTCATTATTCTGGAATCCATTCCTCCCACCTCTAGTTTGTAGTACTTCTAAGACTTATCATCTTGTCACTCACCCCAAAAAGATAAATCCTCCTTTCTGCCTATGAAATATGTAGAATTTGCATTAGAAGCTCTATTCAGTTTGACTGCAGCAGGGGTAGGAAGGAGAAGATCCTGCCTTCCTCTGAGATGACAGCTTGTACTAGTGATATAGCCACCCAGCCAATGACCCCCCCAAAGCCCAAAGAAATAGCCAACGATAACAAAAGCTAAAGCCCAAACTACATAGAATAGTAACAAAGATATTATGTACCTTTGTGATTTTATAGTTTACATTTCTTTTCATCTCTTGACTATTAAAAGCTTTGTGAAACTCTTGGAGAGACAAAAGGTTTTACAATCAGGCAGACAGGCCTAGTTTATATTCCTGGCTTACTCACTCCCTTATTATTACCTTTCTTTAAATGCTCTTCTGGGATTTTTAAGCAAATCATCTTTTCTTATATGTAAAGAGGGAGTAATAATTCCCATCTCAGATCCCTTTTTATGGATTAAAAGGTGTAAACACTCAAGTACTGTGTCCAACTCATTATAGGTACTCAATAAATAAATGGACACTATTATGGTTGAGCAGATGGTTAAGATTTCAATTATTTTCAACAAACCAATCTAAGATCAGAACAGCTTTGGTGTTCTCTCATTGTTTTATAGCTTTGGTGATTTAATTTCAATATTGTCTTCGTGCTTTAAAATTAGAACCAATTTAAAGCAGGAATTAGACCATCACTTAAAAGACTTTACTTTCAATGCCTGTGATCACCCATGGTATAATCTGAATCAATATTTCCTTTGGGAAATGGTCATTACAATGTAGTTTTTATGAAGTGGCATAAGGATAAACATCTTAAAGACTATACTGGGTTATATTGAGGTAAATATCTCATCAGAATAAATATTAAAGCTTGACATTTCCCGTTGTCACAGGAAGCATGACTTCATAGCAATTATTGAATATACCCCCAAGATTATTCTTTGGTCATAGCTTTTATTTTAAGAAAGGCATTGAATTATAGTTGAGTTGTAATTATTTTGGTCTTATAATAGATGATCATAAAATTTAAATTGTTCTTTATGCTGTTTGTAGTTTCTACATGTATATTAACTTAACTTTTAGTTTTATAAATAAAACAACCATTCACTAGATTCTTCTTTTGGTATTTGAAATACTTATAAATGCAATAGCCCTTTTCTTCCATTAAAGTGTTTGTTATTTGAGAGATCAGTTGTTAAAAATTAATCTTTGATCATAAGAATAATCATAAAAATCAACTTTTGGGGATCACTTTCCTTATATGTATTTCAGTAATTCAATGTTATTTCTTTTTTCCTTCCCATAGGGTTATCCCTGTCAACATGTATATTCCATAGTCCACAGAAAATGCCGTTCTCAGTTCACAGATCTCGATGGTTCCAAAAGATTTGGCATCAACACTTGGCATGATGAGAGTGGAATTTATGCCAATTCAGATGTAAAACAAAAATTTTACCCCTTGACTGGTGGTCCTATTGTACCCATTTAAAAATAATGTATGAAATTAGATTCTCTGACTAATGAAAGAAGAATAGAAGCAACAGTTAATGATTTTCTATCTTAATAAATGCAATGTAAATATTACTACAGTGGATTCCAATAAGCATAAAATCTTATATTCTAGACCAATACTTACATCCTTATTTTCATAAGCTACTCTGGTATTTTCCAAAGTTTAGTTATGCATACCACTGTGGATTTATCACACAATTTTAGATGGTATTTGGTGGAATTTAATTTAATTTAGTAGACTATGCCTTTCTCATAATAATTACAAAGTGGATAAAACTAGCATCATTAAGCTTATGATTGCTTAGGGTGTGGCTAATTATGAAAAAGTAACCTAATTTCGATTCCTTTTTTTTTTTTGGCCAGGGCTGAGTTTGAACTCACCACCTCCAGCATATGGGGCCAGTGCCTATTCCTTTGAGCCATAGCCACTGCCCAATTTAAATTCCTTTTAAAGACAAGTTTTAAGTGAATAAAAATACAGGTGACACTCAGATTTAACATAAAACTTAAATGGCCAAAATTCGGGCAACACTGGCCTTATAACACTGTTGAGTACATGAATGTTTTTAATGGGAGACGATGTCTATTTCTAGGTTTTGATTCATCTGTGGTAGCTAGCTGTCCTGTGGATTATTTATTCAGGGTAATGTTTTTTTCCTTATTCCAAGATAAGACTTTCTGAGTGTATGAGATAACAGAGATGCAGACAGAATCTTTATGAAATTTAGGGATTTCATGGGAAATTCAGTCACTGAATGTTCAGTTTGGAAGAAATCTTAGCCCTGTTTCACTGTCTCATTTTATAGAGAAGCAAACAGAGGCCTGCAGAGGTTTCATTAGGTTGCTACATTTGTCAGCTGGCGCTGCCGTAACTGTACATCGTACACTGGGTAGCTGAAACAGTAGAAATTTATTTTCTCACGGTTTTGGAGACTGAAAAGCCCAAGATCAAGGTTCTGGCATGGGTCAAGTTTTGGTGAGGGCTCTCTTCTTGGCTTGCAGTCTAGCATCTTCTCACTGTGGAGGAAGGGGGTGGGGAGACCTCTTTCTCTTCCTTTTCCTTTTTGTTTTTTCTTTTTGGGGACAGGGTCTCACTTTGTTGCCTGGTCATGAGGGTAGTGGGATAATAGATCACTGCAACCTCAAACCCCTGGGCTCAAGCAATTCCCCTGCCTCAGCCTCCCAAGTTGCGGGGACTACAGGTACCTGCCACCATGCCTGGCTAATGTTTCCATTTTTTGTAGAGATGGGGTCTTACTCTTATGTAGGCTTGTTTTGAACCTCTGGCCTCCTAAAGTGCTAAGATTATAGATGGGTTCCATCTTGCCTGGCCCCCTTTCTTATTCTTCTGATATGTATTCTTTGCCTTTTCTTATCAAGCTACAGCCCTATTGGATTACAACCTCTCTCATGACTCATTTATCTTCATTTACCTCATGAAGACTCTGTCTCCAGATAGTCACATGGTAGGGTAGGTCTTGAACATATGAATTTGTGGAGAACACAATCCAGTCCACAGCTGTTGCTCAAGATTTTTAAAAATAGCAGATTCTGATTGATCTTTGGGGTGCATTTAAGCTTTTATTTTTTTTCTGGGGATGTGTTTATTTGTTCAACTCAGGCTTCATTTAATTCCATGTTTTTCTTTAAAAAATAAATTTATGAAATGGCATTTCATGATCAATGCTTATTGAGCACTGCCTCCCATTCTTGGTGAAATATGGGAAAGACTATAAGATTTTTGATAAAATAAATAAAATGTGATATGCAGGTAAGCATTAACCAGTGGAATTTTACTTTAATTTCTTGCTGCTTTCAAATGTGTATCTATGTATCAATACATCATGTGTACCCTACAAATATTTAGAACTATTATGTACCCATAATTAACAAAAATAAAGTGTGTGGATATGTATATACATAAATATATATATTATATATCCACAAAATGTATTAAAATACATAAACATAATTTATTCTAGATAGTTTTAATTCTTTATATATTGCCTTTTCTAGTAAATATCTACCTAGGATTACTTTTCCTTCCACAGACTACAAATTCAAGTTTAATCATTCCTAACAGTCATTAACATATTGGGGGTAAACCACTACTCAAAGGATAAAAATCTGGGTGTCAAAGTCATCTGACGATTTTTTATGTGGGGAAAAAGTTTTAGTGGCCACATCACACCTCTGAATGCTGCCTGGTACTTAGAAAATAAAATCTTACTTTCTTTAGCAGGCATTTTTGGAAGTCATAAGGACTAACATCACATTTTATATGAATATCCTGAGTCTGCCGTTAGAAATCAGTTTTGGTTTGAGTGAGAAGCAGAACGAAATAACAGAGATTGTGTTTAAACTAGTCAAGTAAAATCATGCCCTGAAATAAAGATTAGAGAAAGGGCTTGCCCCTCCCCACCCCGCATATTATTCAATTGCCCTCAATGAGAGAATGCCTGACTCAATGAACTCTATAATATTACCCTGAAAACTGAATCTTTTAAGCCAAAGTATTTTATATCGATATGGACTTCTTTAGGTAACTGCTTTAATAGTTCATCTTACCAGTATAAAAGTATCATTTCAAACAAGATAAATGGAATTCAGTTTTCATTATTGGAGAATATCCCCCCATGGGATGTGAATAGACCATCTCCTGACTTGTTTACATGTGTGCTTTTCAGAATTCGACCAGAGACTCCAAAATAACACCATCTATGGTCTGCTTATAAAGTTAATGAGATCTCTGTTTATATTTCATTCATATTTGCTCAATACTTTTCTTTTGGCCTTTATACATCATGTATCAGACTACAGGTGTGAACCCGCCATGGCAGAGGGCAGACTTCTGGGAGAAGGAAAGGTTGATGGGCAGATCTTAAGCAGATAGATAGCAGCAGTGGTCCTTGAGTTAAGTTTGGACTTCAGATAAGTTTTAGTTAGTCTTTGCAATGTTTTAAAAAATTAAACAAATTGACCCAATTATAAATTAGGACATTTTACTTAAAAACCTGGATTTCCCTTTCCCTGAATGTAATGACAGGACTGGCAGCACTAGGCCACGCTTCCATACAGTAATAACTAGCAGAGGGATCAGGAAGGGGAGGCCTCTTTGGAGGGAGGCCAATTTCATCATTTTGCTGCAGTTCACACCAGGTACACTTTACCCACTTATGGAGGCATTGTGACCCCTTACTAAGGAGAGGTGGGATAAATGTAAAATAGTTATGGTGAAGGGAACATGGTGGTAGAAAAACAGCAAGCTGGAAGCTCTGGTGACGGGTTAGAATGGTGAAGGCAGAGGCTGTATCCTTACAGTTGGGATATAGCGAATCCGGTTCAGTTCAACTGGGAACCAAGATCCCAGGGTAGGTGAGGTAGAAAATAGAGATGGAGAGTGGGTCAAAGTCATTTCTTTAGAAATATAGAATAGAGAAACCTCAGATCAACTGGTTTACACTTGGACTCCACTTGAGATGAAGGAGGAAGTAAGAATACAAGGCCCAAGCCCTAGGACAGGGCACTGGCCCATCAAGACAGGGGGCAGCTACCAGCCAGCTTAGTGGCTTATCTATAAAGGAAAGTCTATCTTTAGATGCCAGTGCTCCAAAGGCACAGGAAAATTCCAGATCTGCAAAGTCCTTCCCATGAGACATAGAGTATAAGTGTGGGCTAGGATAGGCTGTGGAAGTGCCTGGCACTGCCACTGTCAAGAATGGAGCAGCAGGAATATTTTCTCTTAAGAATGTTCAGACTCGGGTGGCACCTGTGGCTCAAGGAGTAGGGCGCTGGCCCCATATACTGGAATTGGTGGGTTCAAACCCAGCCCTGGCCAAAAACTGCAAAAAAAAAAAAAAAAAAAAAAGAATGTTCAGACTACCAGCTAACTTTATTTCACATAGAGCAGCAGGATAGTTTACAGATTGCTGGAAGCCTACTCCAAATAGCCAAGAATAAGCATGAGGCAAAATTGTAAACTCAAGTGCAAAACTCAAGTAAAATCTAACACAGTAAATTAATGTTCCAAATATTAAGGTCATACGTGTTATACAAATATTATAACAGCTTTATTGGGATATGACTCAAATACCATAAAATTCACCCTATTGAAGTATGTAATTCCAATAATTCTTAGCATATTCACAAGGTTGTGCTGTCATCACCACAATCGATTTTAGAATATTTTCATTACCCCTAAAAGAAACCCATATCCATTAATGGTCATTTCCCATTCCCTCCCAATCCCTTTGGTCCTAAGCAACCACTAATCTCCTTTCTGTCTCTATAGATTTGCCTCTTTTGGATATTTTCCATAAGTAGGATCTTATAATATGTGGTCTTTTGTGACTGGTTTCTTTCCAAGATTCATCCATATGTCTCAGATATCAGCCCTTTCATTCCTTTTTGGATGAATAACATTCCATTATCTCAACATGCCACAATTTATCCATTCATTAGTTAATGGACATTAGTTTGGGCTGTTTCCACCTGCGATCATTCATGGATGAGTTTTTGTGTGGATGTACATTTTCATTTCTCTTGGAATATACCTAAGAGTACAATTGCCGCATCATATGGTAACTCTGTGTATAACCTTTTGAGAAACTGCCAATCTGTTTTCTAAAGTAGTTTTACCATCTTACATTCCCACCGCCAATGCACGAGGGCTCCAATTTCTCTGTCTCCTTGCCAACATTTGTCATTTTTCAGTTCTTAGATTTCTTAGAGTGGAGATCACATCTACTCATTTGGAGGCCGTCAGTGAGTGCTCAGAAATGGTGATGGAATGAGCAAGTCTGTGAAATTGGATGCTGGTATGTGTGAATCCATGGATAACTGATGAAAGTGTGATCCATATGATCAGATGGCCTTGGCTAAAAACATTTAGGTAATTAATATTTGTCTTACCAAAGGCTTCAGTGATAATCTTGTGAAATGGGAAGAACTGGCAAAACTGGCCTAAGAAAATTTCACTTCCTATATGGCAATCTTGAGTTTGCCAGAGCATCCATGGATCTGACAAAAATCATTCTTATAGTAAAATACAGTCACTAGCAAACTAGATCATCAGTTAGAACAAACACTGTTCTAGTCCAAGAGATGGTGACAGTTGACTAGTATAGCACAGTTAAGTGTGATGCAGATGCTGGTGAGACCAAGGGCTGAAGGGATGACATGGAAGAGAGGCTGAAAGGAAAACAATTTTAAGGAAATGCTGCACTCAAAATAAAGCAGTACACACACTGCCATTCTCAGGCCCATAGTTATAGCACTGGTTGTCTCAAGTGCTCATGGTAGCTATAAATTTGGAATATATGATGAATTGTATGTTTGGGGATAAATATTTAAAGTAGTATAATTTGCCTCTTTTTTTATTCATCTCAAGCCCTCTGCTGAAATTTCTTATCTTAGAAAATGACATTGTTCTTAAGTTCTCTGAAGGTCGTGAGTGATGCCTCATTTTATTCTTATTTAGGGTGTCTCTGAAGGGACAAAAATTCATCATTTGTGCATAGTCCTCTGAACATAAATTCTTCATATTATTATTATTATTTTTTTGTTAAGCAGGCTCAGGCTAGGTTTGAACCCACCACCCCTGGTGCATAGGGCCAATACTCTAACTGCTGAACTATAAAACCTCAGCCTCCTTACATTATTTTTACAAGCTAATTTCCTATCGCAAACTAGGAGTGAATAGCAGCTGAGCTAACGAAGTAAAAGCAAGCAAAAAATAATCCAAGATAAATAATCAAACTATGTGGGAATGACATTCAAATTTGATTTATCCATTTGATATCCAAATTTATCCTATTTACAGCACCACAGGTGACCAAGAATTAACTGTGGAAATAGGTACTCTATAGAGTTTCTATTAAAAGAATAAAGAAGATTAATGGTGAGCACCAATTCCCATGCTCCAAATAAACCTATAATTTTTAAAATTCATATTCTCTTTATGACAACTTAATTTGTATTAACAATACTTAGATCTTAGACAATATAGAAGTTGACTCAATAGTGCAATTTGTAACCAGAAGAAGCAGGCAATCTGTAGTCTTGTGTACAGGAATGCAAGGAAGAGAGATGTATTTATAGAAAAAAACTATGGTACTTCAACCCTGAGGATTCTAGAGAAAAAAAGTGGGTTATTCTTAGTCTCCTGAGTTTGTAATACAAATGCACACTCTGGCTAGAAGTTAAATATGAAATCTTAAAAATATTGTCTGTCTACAAATTTCATTTCTAAATGTTTGGCCTTCTAGAGTACTAACTAGAGGGACATGAGACTTCTACTGGAGGAGAAGCAATTTGGTGGCCTTACAAGTCAGAGGCAAGGGACCTTGGCTGCCCTACATGTGCTCTTGAGTATTTCCTGCTAGGCCATGTCTATGACTTACGTGCTTTGGCCACTCAGTCTTGGGGCTCTTTCAAACACTCCTAACATCCTCCAAGAGTGGACTGTACTGTTTCATCTGCACCTGATGCCCACCCACTCTTCCTATCTGACCCCTGCACTTACCTGTGCTCAGTATTTCCTTGTTACCCTTCTGATCCATCCCCCATGCTCCATGTCTTCTTCTAGATTCTAACAGGTGGGCTTTAAAAGTACTTCTATTGCCCTTTGGCTTAGAGCTGCCAGATGTAGCAAAGAGAAATATGATACCTTTGGGTATGTCCCATGCCATATAGAATGTTAATACTTCTCTGAAATTCAAATGTCATTGAGTATCTTCTATTTTATCTGGTAGCTCCCTCCTGGCTCCCCTTTTGTTTAACCAATGGGACCCACAGGTGATGCAAGGAGAAGGGTGCAGACGAGTATTTCCCTGCCCTGTTACCTCCTGGCCAGGTTGACAGGCTGGTCACATCCCTTAACAAGGTTGCAGTTCCTGTCGGGCTTCACCCTTGGGTTCTGGGAGCCTCTCAAGTTCCTTTTCGCCTAGGGGAACTAAATACTTCTCCAATGTCCACACTCCTTTTCCCTTCTTAATTGTATCTGGGTCAGTACCCTTGTCATTTTCCTACCTCTTCCTTACACATGCCACACTTTTCTAGTAGCACCTTAATTAAATGCTTCTTTATTTAAATGGCTCATATTGAATATGCTATCAATTTTCTCCCTAGACCCCTAAACAGATGACCTCTTAGAGACCTAGTCCTAAAGTTGTCTCATGGTCACAGATGCCCTTGATTTCTCATGGCATTAGCAATGTTGATCCTTGGACTCTTACATGAGCCATAATGAGCTGCTCTCCTTTCTCCAGCCGCTCTATCACTAGCTTACTCTTCTACTGTTTCCTGCCTCTAATTACTAAGGTATTTGCCAGGATTAGGCTTTGTTCTCTTTATATAATGTCTTTGATTCAGTGATCACCTCCACATAGAACTGTGATTTCATTCTTTTATTTGTCATGACAGACACTCATGACAAAATATTCACATGTATGACACAATGCCTTAAATGTACACAGAGTGTGATTAGGAAATAAAATAATAGTTATGATGATTAATTTTATGTGTTAATTTGGCTGAGCCATGTTGCCCACTTATTTGGTCAAACATTATTCTGTTTGTTCCAGGAGGGTGTTTTGCGATGAGATTTACATTTAAATTGGTGGACTTTGAGTAAAGTAGACTGCCCTCTATAAGTGAGTAGAACTTGACAAGCCAATTGAAGGCTTGAATGAAATAAAACCAACTTTTCCCACTCAAGAGAGACTTCTGCAGCAGATAGCCTTCACACTTCAACTACAACTTGGTTCTAGCTCCTCCTGGGTCTCCAGGCCACCAGATTACCCTGAAGATTTTGGACTTGCCAGCCTCCGTAATGCTAATGGAAAAAATTGACCTCTATAAAGGAATTTTTTAAAATTAATTGATAGCTGTATACATTAATGCAAACATGGGATACATTGTACTGTTTTCATATACAATTTGAAATACTTTCATCAAGCTGGTTAACATAAATTTCATGTCATTTGCTTAGTCATTGTATCAAAACATTTATAT
>CAUYQV010052058.1:0-18219 GCA_963574575.1 Galagoides demidoff
GGTTTTATTTACAACTCAAAGAACCAAACCTCCTTGCAGGGCAGGATGCAAGTGTTACAACTCTTGTGAAAACAACTCTTACAAAGAGCCAAGCCTCTTTGTAGAGCAGGATAGATGTGCTACAGCTCTTACAAAGGACCAAGCCTCTCTGCAGGGCAAGATCAGCAAAGGACCAAGCCTCCTTGCAGGGCAGGATCAGCAGCAGAAGTGTTACAGCTACAGCTCTTGCAAAGGACCAAGCCTCTTTGCAGGGCAGGATCAGCAGCAGAAGTGTTACAGCTACAGCTCTTACAAAGGAGCAAGCCTCCTTGCAGGGCAAGATCAGCAAAGGGCAAAGCCTCTTTGTAGAGCAGGATCAGCAGTAGAAGTCCCACTGCTCTGGCTCCTTCTTCCTGGATGGTCTGCTGGTCTTGTTCTTCTGCTCTATCTTCCTGGAAGGTCTGGAGGATCTGCCCCAGGCGCTCTGCTCAGGAGCCTTATATAGGTGTAATAGCTTAGCTGTGATTGGTCTATAAAATGGACCAATCAGGAGCAGGATTGAAAATGGACCAATCAGGGATGGGCATCCATGTTTTCCCTTGATTGGCAGGTCCTCGAGCGCTGTTCTACTGGAACCTCTGGGGGAAGAAAGCTCCCCGCCTGCCGGGTTTTTTGCCCACTGCTGTCACCAAGACAAGGTGGAAGGTCCCCTCCCTAGGCCCTACTCGCTGAGCTGGCTGGGGTGCCACTTTTCTGGTATCACAAACATGTCTTATAAAAAAGTATGGGGCAGCTAGGAGGGCTCAAAGGAGTAGGGCGCAGGCCCCATGTACCAGAGGTGGTGGGTTCAAACATGGCCCCCGGCAAAAAATTGCAAAAAAAAAAAAAAAGTATGGACAATCTGGTCAAGCATATTTCTAAATAGAGCATAGAAAAGACTGAGTTGTGAGTAAAAACAATTTTGTCCTCTAAAATTAATGATTGTTTCAGTAATATAGTCAAGAAACTTGGAATTGCTAGTATAGCGTTTACAGTATTTTAGAGTATTTCATAGAATCACATGCCAAGATTGTGAAGTAGAGTTAACAATATTGAAGTCTATTGAAATATTTATGCGAAAATGTGTTTATAAATGACTTACAAATGTTTGCACATTCTTCATCATCTAACTCAGTATTAAACTACATTTTTTTTTTACTAAATTAATGCTTATTAATGAAACATTTTATAAAAAGAGAAAAGATCATTATTATTCAGATAAGAATGCAATACTGATTTAATAACTCCACACTGGGGAAATGTAAATAAAAATGTCTCTCTTTGAGTTGCACCGTAAGTGAGACATACAGAACAATTCCTGGTCTGTTTATAGAAAGCATAAGGTTCTTAGCACATATTGATTTGAAGGGAATGACACTACTGGTCCCAAATCAGCTTCTGCAGCCTTGTCTTTTTAGAGAAACATATCCAATTATCGGTCATGCCACACTTGGCTTCCTCTTTAAGATTGACTGCATTACATTACACCAATCTGGATGCACCCCACTGCTTCCATTCTGAGATTCTCACAGTGAGATGTGGTAACAAAAGCCATGTTAACCTTGCAAAAGGGCATTCCCAAGAATAACTGTTAAGAACATCTGGCTCTATTGCAGACTATTACCTCTATGTAGACATAGACAGTCATCAATCCATAAAAAATTCTTTGATCCTTGGTTATTCCTATTTAAGACGTAAAACATCAAAAACAAACAAACAAATAAATAAATAACAACATACCCTTTAAATTGAGTTATGTTTTCCTCCAGACAATGGCAACCTTGACACTTATGCTTGAATGTAGCAAATAAAATTCTGAAACCCACTGAACTTTTGAAGAGTCAGGATATTATTTATATATAGTTGCATATATATATATATGCAACTATTATATATAGTGATGCATATAGTTGCTTGGGTCAACCTATTTTGCATTAACTCATGCTTAGAGTAAATAAATATTTATTGAGAATTTGCCTTGTATTTGTCTTTGTCTTATAACTTAGTATGCAAATGTAATCTTATTTAAGTAGCATAAAAACATCATGTTCTTGTGATTAACATTCAAATGATTGCTATTAAATAAAAAGCTACCAAGTGTTCCAGAAGACAATAGTGTCCACAGGTGTGTATGAATCAGCATCAGCTAGGCTATATTTACAGTAGAGAACCTTTGAGTCCTCCCTGCAGAATTCGATGAAATATGTTAAGAGTGAATTCAAGCTTATGAAAAATATTCCAAATAGCTAAAGGGAATGTTAATGCACAGGCAAATTATAAAATTATATTGTTTTAAATCTCTTTTTAAACTGGAAATGAGATGTGTTTGTTTTTATAAATATTGCATTTTATATTTCTTAAAGACAATTGATAGGCATTTTCTGTTTCTTTCAGCTTTGCATAGTCTGTAGATCACTAAAATCAAGAAGAACCTCAAATTTAAGCATAAGTTATCAAAATTAATGCTTTTTAATAGAGCATTGTGCCATATGGTATTGGAAACATGATTAAATATGTGACATTAAAATGGCATTTTCACAGTTCAGTTCCCAAACAACTTATTAAAAATGCTATAATACTAAGGTTTTAGAAATTTTTTCAAACTGAAAAAGATGAAAACTCTCCAAATAATTGTATAATATAAAATATAGCAAAAATTTAATAATATAGCATTTATGTCACGATACGATACTAACTAGTAAGTTATGAAAATAAAAATCACCAAACATGGAGAAAGCATACAGATTTTTCTAAATAAAATCCAAAATTCTGCAATATGACATTAATCGTGACAGTTTTAAAAATGATCTGATAGTAACAGAAGAATTATTAACACAGTTATCTTACTAAAAGTTTTAAAAATGTAGCAAACAATCATATTCACGATAATATCCATGAATGTGAAAATGGCATCTGATAATTTTTGGAAATGCTTTATATTTAAAAATACAAGATAGAAAAAGAGGGTAATCGTTTATAAACACCATTTTAAAAATTAAAAGGATTATCTCAAATGCAAAGCACACAGGTTTTCAGGAAACAGATAATACACAATAATTCTTACTAAAATTATTATTAAGATTGCCGTAAGGGTGCAATTTTATGAAGTGAAAAAATGGATGTAGGGAAAAGTCAATTTTATCTTGTCTATAATGTGGTTTTATTTCTGCTAGAAAGCTCTAGCATTCTAAAAATAACAACAAATATGGTTTAACATTTAAAATAAGTTTGGAAACATGTAAATGTATAAAACTCAGTGATACTTTTTCTCTGTAGTGTTAAAGAAATAAAAATCAAAGTGGAAATAAATCATTTTAACACAGTAATGAAACTATGACATGTCCAGAAATAAAATGTAAAACAACTTTAATATTTCAGTGAGAAGTATAAAACAAAGTATGAAAAGAAAAATACAAATTCTTGGATAGAAATATTTAGTATCATAGGTTGTTAATTCTCTACATACAAGTATTTAAATTAAGCAATTCTAATCGAATTTGCCAGATTTCATCTTTTGTACAAGGATTTTTAAAATTTATTGAAATAATGACAGCTTTAGAAATGTTGAAGATATTATGAACAAGATCAAAGAATGGAGAGATAATTCCTATAATGTAACAACAATGGTATTGTCATACTAATAGAACAGTTAGCTAATCCAGAAATAGATGCAGGTATCTTGAGATGTTAATATATGACCTCAATCATGTTTCTGTTGGGTAAGAAAAATACTTCAGTATATGGTGATGGCCAATAAATTCCTTTAGGGAATGAGTAGACTGTTCTGATTTTACCCTATTGAAAAACAAAAGATCATAAATAATTCTAGATTTAACGTAACAAAGCATCTATTCAAATTATCTACTAAATACATGACCCTGGAATAAAGACCTTAGTTAAGAGACGGATGACCTTAATTATACAACAAGTTGTTGTGAGGTTGGAAACCCACATATGTCGTTTATAAAACCACAGCACTAATGATGAAGATGGAAAATATTCTTTGTAATGCCCATGCCAGCAAACTATTGCAAATTTAAAATAAATAAATAAAACTTCCAAAAGCAAATGGGAAAATAGATGATTATGAAATTTACAAAATAGCAAATAGTAAAAACTGACAATATTAAAAGTTGCTCATGTGTACTGGTAATTAGGGGAAAGCAGCTTAGAGATATAACTTATTATTATATTTCAGTGAAAATCAATGAACTTTCCATGTAATTCTATCCATGCATATTTAAAAAATGAGAACGATATACTGGGATTTTTATATGATTCGCTTAGGGGAAGTGGTCAGAATTCTAACTGAGATGATTATCATTTTGATTTCTATATTGTACTGTATTCACACAAGGTACTGCTGATTCCTGTTATAAGCTGATTATTCTTCTGTTTACTAAGAATGCAACCTTGAAAATTAGATACCAAAATGACTGTCAACAGCAATGACTATAACAGGATAAAAATAAAACGTGATATTCAGTAATAATATATATATATATGCTACACAGTTGTGATGGAAAATAGGAATGGAAAATTATACAATTTTATTAAAATAACTACAACATAAATACCAAATGATATGTGTGATTTTAAAAAATATTCATCATTACTTTTTCCCTCCTCTACAATGCTGTGTTACATATAGATATACAGTAAGGACTTACAAAGGCAACTCGTTTTCAGGGTTTCTCACCATTATCCATGGCTGATATTGTCCCAAAATGTCAGCACCAGTGACCACAACTAATGTTGCCCCAGTCTACTATAAGCTTCAGAAAAGAATGTGAGGGTTTTAGTTGCATGGTTTTTTCTTTATATTTTTTTCCTAGATGTTTCCATGGCATATGCTCTTCTTTCATTTACCACAATTTGCAGTATGTATTTATCTAATATACAAAATGTAACAGTGGTGTCAAACATTAATCTTTCTGTTTCATGAAGGAATGGCACTTTTTTGGATTGGGTCGGTATCATATGCCCAGCTACCTGTACTGCTGTATAGTGTTTCTCTTCATGTAAAAGAAAGATGTAATCCCACAGGAATAAAAGGTTTGGGAGACAAGAACTTTGCCTTTGCTATCTCATTTTATTATATCTAATTCCAAGCCCCCAGACATTGTTGAAAGCCTTGAAAATGAAAGATCTATAATAAATCTTCAGAGGAGATTTATTTCTGGTATCTTTAATTGTTTTTGTTATATTTGGAAACATCTTTCTATTGAAGAGAGTTAGTTTCCTTTAAATGTTAGATGATGTTTCTTATTCATAGTCACACCAGTACAGAATTAATGAAGGGTAATATATTAATACAAATTTAATTATAGTAATTGAATGCCATTGTCTTTTCTTCTTGCTTTCTAGGTAAAGCCATAGAAGAAAAAAATATTAATATTTATTTCTAATGTTCCCTCGATTAAATCTATTTATGCGTCTTGCCAAGATTCACTGTAGATTTTTGGATTAAATAAATTTTAAATTAGCAATACAAATTTGATAGAGATGTTGCATGTGCCCTAGTGAAAGGAACTATAAAAAGATACTTTATAAATTTTAATACAATCAGGAATTTTAAAGTTTTAACTTAATTACATCAATGTGCTGAAAGTCAATTAAAGAATAATTTTGTATTCGTGTTACATTATAGCTTGAGAACCCATTTTTAATGAGAAAACTGAAAATGGTGTTCAAGTCATGACTAAAACTCGGTAATAAAAATGAGTGAGGGAAAAATTAATTAGTATAGGTCTATGTATCTCAGTTTTGAAGGTTAACTTTTCTTGGGTTGAGCGTGGTGCTCTCCTAACATAACCATTATTTGTTAGTAGATACATCATGCTTTTCCCGGTGGGAAGCCATACTCACACACTTACATTTTAGAATCAAATCCTAGATTCTCATTGAAAGAATCTGAAAGTTGACTGCAAGCAAAAACTTTTTACAAATTCACAGTTATTATTGTTAATGTTATTGTTCACACTTTTCATATTTGAATAAAACTTATAATCTAGAAAAATAGAACACATTTGAATGTGTACAGAGTTTTATGTATATATCAAATTGATATTATGTTCTTTAATTATACTATCTATATTTTAGTTGATTCATAATAGATGCTCATAATCCTTTATGTCAAAATTCTAAGTTTTCTTCACAAAAATAAAAAAGGCAATCCTTGTATTTGTGTGGAACCTGAAATAACCAAAGAAACCCCAACTAGCCAAAGAAATATTGAGGGTAAAAACACACAAAAGAGTTGGAAGCCTCACCTTTATTGATACAAAATTAATATTACATGCTCTTATTACATATGCATTAATTTGCATATGTTAAACCATCTTTGCATCTATGGGATGAAACTCATTTATCCCAGTGAATTCTTTGTTTTTGATGCACTGTTGAATTCAGTTAGCTATTATTTTGTTGAGGATCTTTGCATCTATGTTCATAACTGATTTTGGCCTGTATTGGTTGTATTTTTGTTGTGCCCTTGCCTGTCTTTGGTATCAAGGTGATATTAGCTCCATAGAATGAGATAGGGAGGATTCCCTCCTCAGTGTTCTGGAACAATTTGCGTGCCATACTCACCAGTTCTTTCTTTGTGGTCTGATAGAATTCAGCTGTGCATGCTTCTGCTCCCAGGCTTGATGTCCAATATGCCAGGTAGTGGGGTACATTTTTGAGGTATATAGTTAGTATACTTATTTACACTTGTTTTTGTCTGGCTTCTTATACTCAAAAGTATGATGATGAGATTATTCCTTGTTATTGATGTGGAGACAGTTTATTCATTCTATCATTGATATGAATGGATTCTCAAGGTGTGTCATATTCCATTGTATAACCATGCTGTGACATCATTCATCTAACTAAGATCCGAGTTCTGCAGACTGTGGCCCATAAATATATATTTGGCAGTTGGAAATATCAGTTTACTAGCATGTGCATGTCTATGGCTGGTCTTGTGATTCAAGGTTTGTGATGATGGTTGCAACAGTTTATGGCCTGCCAACCCTAAAGTTTACATTATCTGACCCCTAAGGGAAAATTTATAATCTCCTAATCTCATGTTTTGATAAAAATATGGACACCTTCAAATTATTCCAATGTAAATAAGGAAGCAATAAATATTTTTGTACATGTCTTTGAGCTTTTCACTAACTTTTCTTGGTTATAAATCTAGAAAAGGAATTTTTGAGTCATAAAGTATTTGTGTGTCCGGTATAGCAGATAGGCTGCACAAATTTAGAGTGTGAAATGCCAATTCCCATTTCTCCTGTCTCTGTGCAAGACTGAAGTTCCTTCCACATCTTCACAAATGCTCCATTTTTTAATTGTCTTTATTGTAACCATTCTTTAGATGACTCATAATACTGCACATAGATTTTAAGTTTTATTTACATGAATACATGTGAACTAGTTGAAAATCCACTATAATAAAAAAGAAAAAATAACCTGTAATATCTGTTAATGGTGTATTTAAATAAATTATTCTGCAGTCTTATATAAGATTGTTATATATCCATTAAAAAAATATATGCTGATAAGTAAGATCCCTAAGACATATAATTACGACAAAATATGTAAGGCTAGAATAGTGCACAGTGCTGTCTTCAGTTAGTCTTGGCTTGTTTTTAGGGTATAGAGGATCTTCACTTAGATTTTGTGTACATGTAAATATAACAGATACAAGGATACAAAAGACTTTGATAATAATTACTCCCAATAAATAGAATTGGTGTGCGAAGGCATACTTTTGTGCCTTTTATAGAACTTTAGATTGTTTTGTGCTTTTTTGCCATATGCATTCATTTGTTTATTAACCAGCAAACAGATTAAAATTAATTGTATATTTAAAAGAAAACAGATTCCACAAGCAAAAGCATTAAATTAGATTCTTATCTTATAGCATTCCCAAAAATCAAGGCCAAATGCAGCTGCAACAGACAGTAATCTGTTGATAAAAGACCTTCCTGTGAAACTTGAAATCATAAAATACCTGGAGAGAACATAGGGGGAAGAGAAATTCAATATTGGCCTTGGCAAAGATTTCTTGCTATCTAGAAAAGCTCAGCTCAGGCTTCAAAACCAAAAATAAACAAATGGGACATATCAAACTAAAAAACTTATGTGTAGTAAAGGAAAAAAAATAAAATAAAAAAGACAATTGATAAACCGGGAAAACATAATTACAAACCACATTTTGAATCAGGGCTTAATATCCAAATGTTGTGAACAGTTCTTACAATTCAACATCAGGAACACAAATGACTTAAAAAATTGGCAAAGGACCTGAATGGATATATCTTTAAAATAGACATAAAAATGATAAAAAGGTATATGAAAAGGTACTCAACATCACTAATTATAAGAACATGAAAATATAATTACTACGAGATATAATAGCAAGGATGGCTATTATAAAATTTAAGAAATAACAAATATTAGCCAGGGTGTGAGAGCCCAGGTAACCTGTTACACTGTTGGTGGTACTTTGGATTGGTGTAGAAAGTAGGATGGAGGTTCTCAAATTAATTAAAAATGAAACTGCTCTATTACCCAACACTCTTTCTTCTGGATATATGCCCAAAGGAGATAAAATGATGATCTAGTAGAAATATATTCACTCCCACATAGTGTAGCATTATTCACAATAGCCAAAGTATGGAAATGTAGTGATTCACACAGTTGAGAAGGAGATACGGACACTTCACTTAAATGCAATTAATAATCAATAGAAATTTATATACCTGCGCAGGGCTCATTCCCCTTAAGCAAGAGACCATGAATGGCAGATCAAATGGGTTTTTATACCCCATTCTCTGTGTCACAGCAAGCAAGCAAAGGAACTGAGGCTGAATCATTGTGGTTTGCTTTTGGATGGGGGGAGGGGAGAGTTACGTAGTTCAAGGTGGTGGGGACGTACATAAGTTGAGAAAGTTTCCAAGAACTCAGGACTTTCCTTATCTTTTAGCCTCTTCTTGGAATTTTCCCTCTCTCCATGTATTCACTTATCTTCAAGCCTCTTCTCAGAGTTCTCCTCCCCACCCTTGAGGAGGCCTGTACCAGTGGACTCAAAAGAAGTTTCCTTTTCAAGGGTAGGGGCCGGGGTTATCACATTCTCCACTGGTTTTAACAGGGAATCAAATCCTTGATTCATCTGAGTAAGAATAATGGGGGCTACAAGTTAATTTAATTAAAAGGAGGAGGAGTGGGTCTGTTACAGTTGATATGAGGGTTGTTAGTCATGGGCACCAATTGAATCAGTACTTAGATTTTTTGGGATTGTGACTCCTCTTGTGTTTTTTACTTAGGTCTTAATAGTACCATGGTGGTGGGCTAATACATATATGAGTTTTTACTTTTTCTTGTGTGATATTGATAATTTTGCTCTTCAATAGGTTCTTGGTCTCAGTGATTCGAAGAATGAATCCATGGACCACAAATCAGTGATAAGACAAGATTTATTTATAGAAAAGAATACAGAAATGCCAGAGCTCTTGGCAGAGAGAAAACTGGAGTCAGAAGAGAAAAGTGCTCTCTCTCCTTCTCTGTCTATCTGTCTATAGGTTCTGTCTAGGAGTATATATAATCACATGGGGCCCTAGGTAGTTACATTTAGTGGGCTAGGTAGTTACATTTGGCATGTCTGTGACATCTGTCTGGAACAACATGTTACATTTAGCTGTCTGGGATATCTCTCTGTCTGGAACAACATGTTATATTTGGTGTGTCTGGGCCATCTGTCTGGGTTGCAAATTAATGGCTCCAATCCCATTTAGTTTCAGGCCTAGGAAATGGGGACCCACTGCCCACCCTCCAGCCTGCTGGTTCTGCTGCTTGCTGCCACTACACCAACATTGCCAAGGTGGAGGCAGCCAGTCTGTGCCCCCCAGCTCCATGAGCTGGCTTGGATGCCACTTGTCCTGTATCAATGTCACCCCTTCCTTTCCCAAAGTTCAGTTTAAGGTCCAATTAAAACAAGTTCCTCGAGAAGTTTTCTTAGGCTTCAGCTGTGTGTTGACCAGCCAGCTCTCAGTATGTGGACGGAGCAGGGCATATTGGATGTCTTAAAAGTTATCTTTATTTTCCAAGAGGCACTGAAGCTTTATTCAGCCAGCTGTGATGACTCTAGGTGAGGATTTTTTCATCCTTGTTGCTGTGCCTTTACTTTTTAAGGGGTAGGATGATGGTATAAAGTTCTTTCTACCTTGATTTGAGGGGGAATGGGTTTGATCCTGGACCAAGACTTGGTCTCTTTGATTCTCCAGAGAAAAAGAATGTACAGACATAAAAGATTAAATAGAACAGAATTAGTTGCTCAAGTGGAGATCTTTTTGCTACTTTTTCTAGAGTTTTTGTTTATTTAATTTAGTCTCTTTTAATTCTTTTAGGAGTTTCTGCTAAATTGTAGAGGATTGATGGAGGCTTCTTTGAATAACATCAGTGGCAAAGGCCTATATTTAATTAAGCTTTGTTTTCTGGCAGAGTTTATAGATTTTTGTTCTCCTGGTCTTATTCATGTATTTTATTCTGTTCAAGTTTTAAGGTTTATATGTTATATATAGTTTTTAGGTGATATCTAAAATTTTAGCTATTATTTGCATTATTTCTGTTCTGAAGGTTAGTCCATTGTTAAATTTAAACCAGAGTAGCAACTTAAACCATGGGATGATTTATCAGGGCAACACTTAGATATAGTAGATAATATTTAATACTGCACAAATTTTTCAGTATAGCCAACAGGTGACCTTTGTTGAGTCTTAATGCTTCAGCGTAACTATAATTACTGTATGTAATTCTGTATTTTTTCTTCAGTCTTATCTATTAGATCCATTTAGTAAAACAATGATGTCTTATTTTATGAGTTGATAGTACAGCAAGGCTGAGATTTAATACAGGTGGGCTATAGTTTTTCTTTTTTTCCTTCAATTTTTTTTCTCTCTGCAATTTTCTCTTTTATCAAAGATAAATTACAGCAGAACTAACTTAGTTGCCATGATAAATTGTATTTTTAGTATATTGGGTTTTATTATTTGTATAAAGTGCAATAAGAATAATTAATTATTAGCCATTTAGGCTTTTTTAAAAATTGGCTTTCCTGGAATCCTTTATAAAGAATCTTAGGTTAAAAACTTGAAAGCCTTTTACAAGTTTAGGTTTCATTTGTGCCATTAGATACCTATGTGTATCGGGTAAATTTCATTTTTTTTTGAGGTTTCCAAGCACATTTTGATTTTCAGATCTGTCAGAAAGCGACCTTCATTACTTACCACAGATTAGGGAATATTATTGATGTGTATTTGGCCAGTTTTTTAAAAGGGCTTTTTTATTGGCTTTATAAAGTTAATTTTAATTCCTTTACATAATTTGGACACTTCTGGAAATGTTATTCCAGCCAAAGCCTTGGTAAAATAACTAGTGTCTTTTTTTAATGTTTTATAGAAAAAAACCAGATTCTTATTGAACTTATGCCAATAACTGTATTATCAGAAATTAAGAATACTTATAAATGGCTTTTAAATTCCAGAGAAATCAAGGAGAGAGAAAAAAATACATGTTTCAAATTCTACTCATAAGTATATATATTGCTTGAAAAGTTATAAGTAGTTCAAAAGACAAAAAATGGTTTTCTTGACTTGTAGAAAATAGAACATAGAAAGAATTAATAATATTTCAAACAAAAAGTCACAACAAATTAGTTCAGTTCCACATAACTGATTTCTGTTCTGTTTGAAGCTAGGTTAGCAGTACTCATAGACGTGTTATATTTCCAATGAAACTTTTAAAAATTTGTTTTTGGTTTAAAGGTATTCAATTTTCAAAGACATTAGGAATTTGAATTCAAGAAACTTTGTTAGTTTCTTTTAATATTTCTTTTCTTTTTTAGGAGAAACTTTGGATTCCGTCAGTTACAAAAAATATTTTCTTTTTTTTTTTTAGATGAATTGAAATTATTACTGACAATATATGTTAGGATAGACCAACGTTTTATATGGTAGGACAGATTAATGTTTTTTGATATTGGAATTCATATATAATCATAATTCATATAAAATTTTATTTTATATTTGACAATGTTTCCTATACATTTTTAATAAATTAAGTATAATTTATTTTTCTCAGGTTTAGAACCTGTTAGTTTCAGTGCATGTGGCCTGTGCCTCAATCACTGTGTTACAAGCACCAAGCTCCAAATTTAGAGTTTTGATTTTGGAAGGTTTATAAAATATCAAAGACTTAAAACATTTGTTCATACAAGATTATAAGCCAAAAGATTTTAAAGGAAATACATAGTCAACTGGATTATATATAAACTTCTTTACAAAATCTTTTTTATGAGTTTTATTCAACCTGCATAGATAATTTATAAATATTATAAATCTTTTAAAATTTTTGCTCTGCCTTTCATTTTCTTAAATAATTATTTTGTTTCAGGATAAATTTATTATACCAGATTCTTTTTTTATACAATGCCATTTTTTTCTGTTTAATTTTTCTTATTTTCAAAAATTTGTTTTTTATAAAATAGGATTACAGTTAATTATTTATTCATTATACTGATAATTGGAAGATTTATAAGGCAAGAATCTTTCTCTTTGATAAATACTCATTTTTTTAGTAATTTGAATAATTAAATTATTACATTTTAAAATTCTTTTTAAATTTTTAAAATATTTGCAATTTATATGCATCATTTTTTAGCACTTTAAAATTTTTCATTTTTGTCTCAAATCTTCTTTATTAAAATTATTAGTTACTTTAAGGTAAACAGTTTTTACATAAGATTTTTTTTACATAAAATTATTCTTTCCTCTTTTATCTTTACTAAAAGTACATCTTTATATTTATGTTTTTCTACACATTTTTCTTTCTCCTCTATTTACTGATTCCTTTTATTCTTAACTTTAAGTTTTGAAAATTGTACACAAAGTTTCTGTTAAGTTTCTTTAAAATCTATGATTTTAAAGGAGTTCGGTTTTTAACTTCACTTTAAGATTCTATACAAACAATGGGGTAAGGTAACTAAACTTCAGTTTCTAGAGGTGAAGAAGTTGCAGAATACACAGGGGGTTGTATTTTACCTTCTACTTTAGAGATGGAGTTACAAAAGCAGGTTCATTGTCAGAACCTGCTTTTTTCCTGAATGTTCATTTTTTCTATTGGTGAGCTGCTGTCACAGAGAATCACCATGGGACCTCCCATCACTCTGCTGAAGCCTTTATCTTTGTGTAATCAGTACAGGAGGGCGCTTAAGGAATGGTGTCAGTTAGGGTGCTATGGAGTATCCTGGTCAGGGAACCAGTGTTGTAGGAAAACAGTGAATTAAAAAAGATAGACATTTACATCAATAATATAGAGGAAGGAACCCTTAATTGTTGTTAAGAACTCAGGTGTCTCAAGGCATAAAATGCTGAGTTCTAGGGAACTCTTTTCTAAATTTTCTCATACCCTTTTTCTTCTTTTCCTCTTCAGTTCAATATCAGGTATATAATTAAAGCTACAGATGTGAGAAACTAGGGTGGTGTTGTTAGTTATAGAGTTTTTTTTTTAAGGTTAATTTAGCTCAGTGTAGTTTGTTCTTATTTTTAGAGCAGTTCCTAGTTGCTGCTTGTTGCTTTCTCAAGATTATTAAGAAGTATATTGTTATTCATTTCAGTTAGTTTTTAAGCACTCACATACACATATTTTAACTCATTTCTTAATCTGGGAAGCTTTGATTTTTTACTCAAATTGTTATTTAAGACAGAATTAGTGGGAAAACAGAAGGGGTAAGTTGCTGGGATCTTTATACGGTTTAAGAGTATTTTCACTTCCTGCAATTGAGACATCTTTAGACTAGGAAAGGGAGAGGACCCCATTTGAGGGCTACTAGTTTTGATAGAAGAATTCTTCCCAGGTGGCAGAAAAAGAAGGGGCCCAAAGTCCGATGAGGATGGGGCATAGAATTAGCTGGGAAAAATTCTTTGGGTGGGGATAGAAGCATGAACAAGATCACCACAAAGAGATAAAAACAAGTCAGGGCCACACACTCTCTGGTCGACCAGTCCAGAGGGGCAGCACTACTAAGCTCAATACTAACAATAAGGATGAAGAGACAGATGATTGGCAGGCCAAAGGTGTACCAGGTGGTGAAGGGTGTAGGACACCTAAAAGCAAGTAGGTAAATAAAGCGATTTCAGAGGTAGCAAAGTCTTGAAGGGTCCCTTGAAAGAAAAGATCCTCAATCTACTCATAAATGTTTCTAGACCTGTTTGTTTCAGGCCTAGATCAATTCTTCAATAAACACTGAACAAATGACACAAAACAACAAGGTAGACATGTGCCTGACATGAACAATATCTAATAGTCCACACTTACTCTCACACTCTCGTGTTCTCAGCACCAGAACCAGAACACACTTTTATACATCTTTAACAGGCCTATGATTGATCTAACACCCTGGGGGTTGATTGGGCCCCCACTTTTATTTTAATGGTGTTTCTGATGACAGGGTTGACACACACTTCTAGGAGTCCCTGACAGGCCAGTAGGGCTGAAGCTCTCCATTGGTTGGGTCATTCTACCAACACATGATTCTGAGAACTTCCGACAGGCTAATAGCCCAGCAACCCAGGGTTCCTGTCCAAAGTTCCTGTCTCTTTGGCCTTCCCTTGGAGGTTCCTAAGGACTTTACATAAATTACAACAAATGAATTTAACAAACAGTTACATATTTTTACAATAATTCACAACAAGTAAGCATAACAAAAATACCATCAATAGTTAATTAATGTTTGCAGACACTAGCCAAAAATAGATGTTAAAGTGGCTTACCTCCAGAGGTAGATTCACAGGTGAATTTAGGCATGATCATCAGTTGGTCTCCTGAGGGCTCCAGGTTCTCTGGGGACCCTGGGATGTTTCCAGGGGGTGCCTCCCTCAGAGGGATCACAGCCTGACCCTCTCCTGGAGGCCACCTGAGGATCAGCAGAATATATGCCAACCAGAGTAAGGCTAAGTAGCTGCTGTTTCAGTAAAGAGGACTGTTGTTTTCTTTTTTCCTTTAGATCCAAATGAGTAATTGACTTTGGGTCTTCGTCTAAGAGCTGGTACCTTATCTCAAGGCTATTTGTAACATGGCAACCACAGTTTTTAGTAGGCCAAAAGATAGAAGAACAGTTTTAACAAACTTTGTATTAACTCTTTAATTGCTAGAAAAGAGAGAATCCCAAATTCAGGTGGGTCATTTATCAGTGTCAAGACAAAAATGGGGAAGTACAAAGGGGCCATGCGAGAAAGGTAGAAGCCAGTAAGCACAACACACTGCCAAGCAGACCAAGATTTTAGAGTAACATTGTACAGTAAAAGTTTGTTTCTCACCAGAAAGTGATGTAAAACTGATAAATCAGACCCAAAATTACTGACAAGTTTTATACAATCTCACCAACATAAGAAGGGGTGATCATGGGGAACAGGAACCTACCAGGGACTCACCCTCTGTGAGTCTAGAGAAAGGAAACCTCACAGCCCAATGGGGGGGCCAGCCTGTTTTAAAAGCTGGTTAATTTAATTCACAGGGAGTGTGTAAAGTGGTTTCACTTTCTCATTGTTGCCCTTGGTGCAGTGACTGAAATCAGAAAAGTTATCCAAATGGATACAGACAGTTAAATAATTTTGACACAGGAAATAGGTGACAGACAAATCAAGGAAACAGTTGGGCAAAACAAAAAGACAAGTGGAAATTAAAAAGAGACAGACAGACCACAGATCAGTCAGGTGTGAAGCTATGCCTGACTCCCACTCAAGGGTCTTCCCGGCCACGTCCCTGAAGGGATAAAAACTCTATCTTGGCATAGGTGGGGAGGTATGAACTCCACTCCAGGTTGCCCTGTGGGGCCTGCCACTAAGCCATATGATAAAGTCATGAAACCACGGGTGGAGGCCCACTCAGACTCCATAGCCTTAGGGCTGTGGAGTCATATCCAAACTCTTTCACTCACCCACTCATACAAAACACAAAATGTACAAAAACATAAAATATCCAAAATCAGGACCAACCTGTAAATCCAAACAGTCTAGAAGACTGCTAATACCAGAACAGTCTAACACAAAACACACAAAAGACACATAAACTAGAACCAGCACAGTCAACTGCAAAAACCATAACAACCTACTAAAGATTGCAAATGTCCGAATAGGACTAGCCTGCAAATCTGAACAGTCCCAAGGACTGCTAATACTGGAACAGTCTAATAAGGGGCTGCAAGCCACTGAGACAGGGAGACATCTTCCCTCCAGCTCAGATTCTTTTAGAGACATAAACAGAATAAAATATAGGCAAAAAGCAAAAAAATCCTCTCTCATTCACACAGAAACACAGAACACCTCAAGGGTAACACAGAACACCTTATGGACAGGAAGACATCTCTCTCTCTTGTCCTGGGAATAGGCGTCTCAGGCTGCATCCAGCCTAGCCTATTGTTCCCCCTCAGATTCTCTTGACATCCACAGAAATCCACTGGCTTACCAAATCATAAAATTTGGGAATCTATGCCCTTGATCCATGTGTCCAAGAGCTCTGGGGGCGAGGGGACTCCCCAAGGCCTTCCCCTAGAGCTGTTGGCCAGTGGTAGGCTCAGACGGGGGTCTGATGAATCTCACTGGGACCTCCAGAAATATAGTGACTTGCAGAGCTGAGAAGGAGATACAGACCCCACTTAAATGCAATTAATCAATAGAAATTTATTATACCTGCGCAGGGCTCATTGCCCTTAAGAAGCAGGAGACCACAAATGGCAGATCAAATGGGTTTTTATACCCCATTCTCTGTGTCACAGCAAACAAGCAAAGGAACTGAGGCTGAACCATTGTGGTTTGCTTTTGGATGGGGGGGAGGGGAGAGTTATGTAGTTCAAGGTGGGGGTGAGGTACATAAATTGAGAAAGTTTCCAAGAACTCAGGACTTTCCTTATCTTTTAGCCTCTTCTTGGAATTTTCCCTCTCCCCATGTATTCACTTATCGTCAAGCCTCTTCTCAGAGTTCTCCTCCCCACCCTTGAGGGGGCTGGGACTAGTGGACTTAAAAGAAGTTTCCTTTTCAAGGGTAGGGGCCTGGGTTGTCACAGAAACAATATAAATGCCAATTTATGAATTCATTGGAAGGAAAATGCGGTGCATATGTATATACATAATATTACATTATATTAATAGCATTTTGTCATTATTAATATATATTATCAGACACAGAAAGAAAAATATTGCATGATTTCAATACATGTGTAATGAAAAGAGAGAGAGAGAGCTCACATACAAAGAGATGGAAAAAGAAGATATTATTGTTTTGAAACTTACCTATGAGTACATTTATTTATTGACAATAGCCATTATACTGGAATAAATTGGAGGTTTCTGCTCAGTATTTTTATAGAATACATTCTATTTTAGTGCAAAACGTCACATCAAACAGTAACATTTTACCAACCACAGCAGTACCCTGATAAATGAACACCTAAAATTCTTGCCTATGATCTCACGGGGGCAAACAAAGCTACCTAATTCAGATGAACTACAGATAGGGTGGACATGAAGTTAATGTGCAATTTACAGCATACAAACTTTTTTCCACCCTTTATATAACTGTAACCTTGCTAATTACCACACTTGTAATATTAAAAAGTAGTAGATAAAATTAATTTTTAAAGTATATTGTATTTAACTCATTATACCCAAAACATTTTTTTAAATTTTATTCTTCAATTTATATAAAACTTTTAAATGGGTAATTTTATTTATGTTTTCCATTGGCTTTAAATTTGGTAGCTTACATTTAAATTTGGATCAGAAGTAATGTACAGTATTTGCATATGGATTTTATGAAATTTACAGTTGAAAAGTACACTCACACCAAAAAAGTTTCTGATAACTATATTATCTGTTTTTGCATTTAAGTTTAACCTAATTAAAGCGGGTATTTTTTTTTTTTTTTTGAGACAGAATCTCACTATGTCACTCTTGGTAGGCTGTTATGGAGTCACAGCTCACAGCAACTTCAAACTCTTGGGCTTAAGAGATTTTCGCCTTAGCCTGTCAAGTAGCTGGGACTACAGGCACCAACCACAACATCCAGCTATTTTTTTGGTTGCAGTTTTCATTATTGTTTAGCTGGCCTGGGCCGAGTTTGAACCCACCACCCTTGGTGTATGTGGCTGGTGCTGTA